>VZRR01006994.1:534631-577770 GCA_013398015.1 Oreocharis arfaki
ATTTTTGTTATACATGTTTACATACAAGTAAGGAAACATAAAATTCAAAAACCTCAGAATTTAGTAATTGCTGTATTTTGCAATGTTACAGAAGCCTTGGAAAGGCAACGATTCATCCACTGCTGGCCATAGCATATAAAGGCAAATGTTAAATATCCCTTTGTCATTAAAATTGACATGGTGGTAAATGAAAGAATTTTCTTTTTTTGCTATTTATTTATATTTGGCTACATGGTCAATGGAATGTCTGCTTAAAAACAAAGAACCTTTCACTAATGCTTACTTTTTTGCCTCATTTATCTTACATACTATCAACAAGAATCAGCTTTCCCTCTGCAAAAGAAAGCCTAAATGCTTATCACTCAGTTGATATGCAAGAAAAAGCTCTGAATTTGTGGGCAAACTCTTATCTGTGGCATGCAGAAACACATGAAATATCAGAATAGAAATGCATCAACATTAATGTCAGTGAGAAGGGAAGCAGGACCTGTCACTTTGGTTAACAGATCACCTGACAGAACTCCTTCCTGTGCATGGAGAACAAATATATAACTTTGGCAACCAGTCAGAGCTGCTGTTTTCTCAAGTCACAGTTATTAATTGCATTGTAATCTTTGTTGCACCTCACTTTGGTTATCCTATAGCACGTAAGACTGAAGGCCAGACTTCTTTGTTTATATTTGCTCTGTATCAAGTATATTAGACCTGTTTCTTCTTAGATGAGAGATTAGCTTTCTAAAACTGTTTATGCCACTCCTTTAATGACCCTTTTTGCTAGTATATTCTATGCGTGGTTTTACATAATGGACTTTCCAGGACTATGAAGGTCATTTTTTATGTCTGTCTTCTTGTTTTGTGAAATAACCTGGTGTATGCAGATGATAGATTTCTCCTGTCAAGGTGACTGCAAGTTAGGAACTGTACACATACCTAAAAAAACCATGAAATATCACTGTATTTAAAATGTTTTTCTAGTAATTCATATTTAATACACTTTCCCAGCCATTCCATTCTGAATGTAGCTCAATAACACCACAAATGGGTAAGCGGCAGTAAAATGGCACCATCAGAAACTCATAGTCTCATCCAGTGTCACAGGGACTTAAATGAAACACAGTCCAAGTGTGTCTTCCTATCCTGCTGTTATACACCACTGAATGTTCTATCCATCCTGACATTTAGTTTAGTTCAACATAGTCCTTGCTTTCAATAAAAGTTTCCAGGAAACATAACAAACTGGTTTTTTCTCACTGCTATTTTTCAGTTTTACTTCCCCCTCCACCTCCTGCAATCATGGAAGCAATGAACAATAAGGATTAAATGGAAATGGCTTCCAAGGATTTCAGATGTGGGACTAGCACTGGTTACAAAGTGCCCAAGCTTACTTAAGTATGTTCAGGCAAGGTAAGGAAAGTAACAGGCCATACACGATTTAACTCTCCCCCACAGCAGCCATCAAGTCTAAGCCTTTTCTAACANAAGGATATTCCAGACCATATGACATTATGCTCAGTATATAAAGTGGGGGGAAGAAGGAGGAGTGATGTTTGGAGTGATGATTCTTGTCTTCCCAAGTAACTATTACTTGTAATGGGGCCCGGCTCTCCTGGAGATGGGGAACTCCTGCTTGCCCATGGGAAGCAGTGAATTAAATCCTTGTTTTCCTTGCCTGTGTGTGTGGCTTTTGCTCTTCCTTTTATTTCAACCTGAGTTTTCTAACTTTGCTTTTCCAGTTCTCTTCCCAATCCTGCTGCCAGGGGAATGAGCAAATGGCTTCGTGGGGCTTGGTTGCTGGCTGGGTGAAACCATGGGCAATGTGCTGTTTTATATAAAAGTATAGCATCCATAATTTCAATAGTTTTACCTGAAACTACATAATGCTTAACATTCTGTTATTCTGTTCTCCCACAAATTCAGTATTCCATGCTATAGTAAACTTAATAGTTCAATTTTTAACATTGCACCTTATCCCTGAATCATGCTTGTTTATGTATGTTATACATATGTACATACAAGTAAGGAAACATAAAATTCAAAAACCTCAGAATTTAGTAATTGCTGTATTTTGCAATGTTACAGAAGCCTTGGAAAGGCAACGATTCATCCACTGCTGGCCATAGCATATAAAGGCAAATGTTAAATATCCCTTTGTCATTAAAATTGACATGGTGGTAAATGAAAGAATTTTCTTTTTTTGCTATTTATTTATATTTGGCTACATGGTCAATGGAATGTCTGCTTAAAAACAAAGAACCTTTCACTAATGCTTACTTTTTTGCCTCATTTATCTTACATACTATCAACAAGAATCAGCTTTCCCTCTGCAAAAGAAAGCCTAAATGCTTATCACTCAGTTGATATGCAAGAAAAAGCTCTGAATTTGTGGGCAAACTCTTATCTGTGGCATGCAGAAACACATGAAATATCAGAATAGAAATGCATCAACATTAATGTCAGTGAGAAGGGAAGCAGGACCTGTCACTTTGGTTAACAGATCACCTGACAGAACTCCTTCCTGTGCATGGAGAACAAATATATAACTTTGGCAACCAGTCAGAGCTGCTGTTTTCTCAAGTCACAGTTATTAATTGCATTGTAATCTTTGTTGCACCTCACTTTGGTTATCCTATAGCACGTAAGACTGAAGGCCAGACTTCTTTGTTTATATTTGCTCTGTATCAAGTATATTAGACCTGTTTCTTCTTAGATGAGAGATTAGCTTTCTAAAACTGTTTATGCCACTCCTTTAATGACCCTTTTTGCTAGTATATTCTATGCGTAGTTTTACATAATGGACTTTCCAGGACTATGAAGGTCATTTTTTATGTCTGTCTTCTTGTTTTGTGAAATAACCTGGTGTATGCAGATGATAGATTTCTCCTGTCAAGGTGACTGCAAGTTAGGAACTGTACACATACCTAAAAAAACCATGAAATATCACTGTATTTAAAATGTTTTTCTAGTAATTCATATTTAATACACTTTCCCAGCCATTCCATTCTGAATGTAGCTCAATAACACCACAAATGGGTAAGCGGCAGTAAAATGGCACCATCAGAAACTCATAGTCTCATCCAGTGTCACAGGGACTTAAATGAAACACAGTCCAAGTGTGTCTTCCTATCCTGCTGTTATACACCACTGAATGTTCTATCCATCCTGACATTTAGTTTAGTTCAACATAGTCCTTGCTTTCAATAAAAGTTTCCAGGAAACATAACAAACTGTTTTTTTCTCACTGCTATTTTTCAGTTTTACTTCCCCCTCCACCTCCTGCAATCATGGAAGCAATGAACAATAAGGATTAAATGGAAATGGCTTCCAAGGATTTCAGATGTGGGACTAGCACTGGTTACAAAGTGCCCAAGCTTACTTAAGTATGTTCAGGCAAGGTAAGGAAAGTAACAGGCCATACACGATTTAACTCTCCCCCACAGCAGCCATCAAGTCTAAGCCTTTTCTAACACATGGCTTTTAGAGGGCTATAAAACCAGATTTCTACTCTCCCCATTCAAAATATAAGCAGATTGCAGTCAGACCCTATGACATTTGGGTATTCCACACTGAGCACCCAAACTGTTTTTGCTGCTCTGCACTTAAAACGCTGCAGGAAGCCTGTAAAGAAAGTGTCTTTAAGATCAATGCAGGCAATTATCATTAGTTTAACTAAAAGCATTACATTGCTATTCATAAAGGTTCATGGTAATCTAGTGTTGAAATTATACTGTACAGAACATCTTCGTTGAGATATAATTTCATGGAACACTTTGTTTCTCTCCTTTGACTTTCACTGCCCCATCAGATTACTTCCTCACCCACAATTTCTGAGATGCGTTTAGCAGCATATAATGGCTTGGGGAAAATGCATGTTGCTTTTTGTGTCCTTTCAGGCTATTAATCATTAGTAACCTTGTATTCAGAGTTAGTTCATTAAATATGTATGACTTTTGGTAATCTGATGCCTAATATATATTACAAACATTGTGCACTAACAGCAATTATATTCTCTCTAATGGGTTTTGTAATTGTAGTACCATGTTAGAGAAGCCTGTGAAGTCTGAAATTCTAAAAGTGTGAGTAAAACAGATTCTGCTAAATGATAGCTCAGTAATAAACACAGGGACAAAAGTATTACTTTGAAAAATGATAGGATAAATTGTTTAAGGAACTGAATAATTAAGATTCGTCTTTATTTCAATCTGATGAAGAACAAAGTGATGAGGAGGGAAAAAGCAAATCACAAATACTGCAAAATATCAGGGTACTATAATGTCATTGTTCAGTTCACATGTCATTGCTCTAAACCAAGACTACTTCAAACTTCATAAGGTTTTTTTTTGTTTGGGGGTTTGGTTGGTTCTTTAGTTATTTTGGTTGGGCTTTTCCCAGCTGAGATGAACTTTTTGAGAGTTGTATAATCAAGGACTGGCAGTATCTTCTTGGTGGAGATTGCAACAGATTTTCCACTTTCTACAGATAAAATACACCATGAATATTGGCACAATAATTTGAATAATAGGAAAACTGACTGTTAAAGTGTCTTTAATGTATTTGTCTTATGCTAGTAAGCCTGTAAAAATAAGGAAAATATTATATTACTAACTAAAAAAATATAAAACAAAAACCAACTATATTCCTGAATTTATGGCACTTTTCCCTCTGTGTTTGAATGAACTTGCATAGGATATGATGAACTGTCAGCAAATATTCGACATGTTTTAGACCTGATTCAGAAAAATTATCTGGATTGTAGCTGGAAGTAGCAAGTTGTGTTGTTTAGGTGCATAACAAAGTTTTGCTCTGATTATAACCTAATAGAAAAAGATATTTATTAACAAATAGGATTATAAGATGCTCATTTTTCAGTTACAAGATTTTTCAATATATTTACTCATAATGATGCCTTAATTTTTAAGGCATCAATAACATTCAGTAATATCACTGGCATAGAGTAAGGTTCATGAAATTTGAGGTGTGCTGACTCCAGAATTTCCAAGTCATTACAAGTGGTGAGTGTCTCTGAGATTCCAGAAGATATTTTGGCATCTAATATCTTACATTTTTGTGGTGTAAGAAAATCTTTAAGGTTCTTGCTAGGCTAGGTTAACAAAAAGCTAGCCTAAAAGGAGCACAGAGGAAGAAGAGCAGGCCAAACTAATGGCCTTCACTGGCTAATCCCATGTCCACCACAAGGGAACCATTAAAGACTTCTCCATTCACACAGGAGAGCCACCAGCCTATTAAAAGCTCTTCCAGACACATAAAGGAGTAGAGAGGTATGACAGCAGATGGAGGTGACCCAATAATCCAACCAGAGACACAAGAGCTCAACATCTTCCCTCCTGGAGTTGTCTCTGGGGAGCCTCCAGCTCCATGGGCTGAACCACATCCTCTGCAGCAGCTCTGTGGATCATCTTTTGAATGGAGGGGTGTTACTGCCTACATAGGACAATTATATCAGCAGGTTTTAAAGTGCTTTAGACAAATGAGACACATTATTGGATGCACGGGAAAAATATTTTGGGATGGTGTAACTCTTATTTGGGAATGTTTAGCAGATGAACAAAACATGGGGTAATAACAGTATCAAGGTGGGTTAGGAAGGCAGGTGAGGTCAAATAGAGAGATAAGGGGCTAAGAGGAACAGAGTGCATGAAGACAGGTGGCTGCTAAGGGCACTTTGGCTGTGTCCAAATGTTTGTGGTGTGCCTATCAGGAGCACCTTCTCAGCCTCACTCCTGGTTCAGCCCAGGGACATGGAGCTGCTGCAGCCATGCCTCTCTGGTTGCTGGATTCAGCAAGTCCCTTATAGATCTGAGCCTTCAGACATTTTCAGATTCAAGTTTTGTTTTCTTAGAAGAATATGTAATTTGTAGGAAGGACTAGCTCCCTTCAGCTTGCAGGTGGTCATCAGCCCCTCATCCCAATTAATTGATATTTGACTGTTTGATTGAACAAACTATTAATCCTGAGGAATGAATTTTATATTATTTGGAAATGTTAATTTTTTTTTACAAAATATGTAAATATTCATATCAGCATTTACTAATAGCTGTTCTTGTCCATCAACAAAGACTCAGTGGAGTTAGAGAAGTTATTGAGAAGGGCAACAAACATATAAGGGAACAGAACACCTACATTTTAAGGAGAATTTGAAAAGGCTAAGCTCTAATTTGAAAAGGAGATGATCAATTAGTAAGATTTAGAAAGACCAGGAAGTTAGTGGAAAAGTTGATACAGAACAGTTATTTGTCAAATCCCATGGTAATAAGCATAGGGGGCTGTCACTGAAGCTAGTACAAGATAAGTATTTTAAAAGTACTTAAAACATGAGGCAACACAATTCTAGAATTTATTGCTACAGTAATTTGTGAGTGAAAATTATTTCAGCAGGTTTTAAAGTAGTTCAAAAAAATTCATAGATAGCAGGTCCAGAGACAGATATTAAAGTGTATGCATAGGAATGTACCTTGTAACATCCTTAATTTAATGATTGTGAATAATAGAACTTACAAGAGAAATAGACTGCAGTAGCCAGGCTGATATTCTAATTTTAAATGGCATATCGCACTAACACTACTGAAAGAAGGAGTAAATATATCGTCCCACATCAGGAACATTTCTTGCATTCTTATTTATATGTACTTCCACCAGTTTCAAGAGTGCATTTGCTAAAGTCTTACACATAGGAATTTCCGAAATCTGTGATTGAAGGTCCACCTGCTACAGTTTCCCACTGAATATGTACTTTTGCAGACAGTTTATCTAATTTCTACTGTCACACCAGTGTAGTAAAAACAATAACAGGTTTATGGCTTCAGACTGATAAAAACTGCAGAAAGATGAAATGGTAATTAAAGAAATATGTTCCAAAAAGAAATTGACAGCTAATCAACTTAGCACTAACAGCATGAATAAAAGATCAGAACAGGAAATATTGCTTAAAACCACAATCTTAAAATATAACATTAAAAGTGTTTTAGGCATTTGCTAGGAAGTACCCAGGTACAGTCAATAGACATTATATTTTTAGAAGATTCTTTAGCACCAGTCAATAGAAATATCCGTTAGGTATCACTGTTTAAAGAAAGTTCTGTTGCTGGGTCGTGTAGTTTGAGAGAATTCTGTTTCCTTGAAGCACAAAATAAAGCATTTTACAGTTCACCATTTCTATAGCACAGCACTTTCACTTCAGAAAAGTGAGAATTTATAGTAAATTTAACATTGTTAAAGGATAAATTAGAAAGACTGCTCTTCCTTGACCTTGAGTAAAACCATGACTTGGTTTAGAAAGAAATTCTTCCATCAATTTATAAAACTTGTTAGCTGGCAAAGATGTTACTAAGAACTAATGAAATAAAAATTTCTTTTCCTTCACATTGGCTTTGCTCATCCCAGAATTTATTGCATTTTTAGTTGAAAAGAGGACTGAGTAAAATGTTCAGATAGCAAGTAATAGACATGCTGTTTTCAGTCCAGGTATGAAGAAAAATAAGTCTATCTGCTATCCACCCATGAAAATAACACTACAAAGACACGTTGTGATGATGACCTGTGACTCTTTTTTCTGAAGATCACCTTCAGGTTCCCCATTTCTCTACAGAGACCTTATTTAAAGCAAATAGCAACTAGTGAGATAATTTTAAAATAAGTTCATCATTAAAAACTCTAAATACAAAAAATTTAGAAAATAGTTGTGAGGCATTGGCATGCAAGGGTTAATTGTCTTAACTCTCAGCCTGGGCAACTTTTTAACAAACTGAAGTGCAGTGTTTCTGATACTACTGCTGGAACATATGAAGCAAAAGCTTTGGAACTGTCTCCCGATATGGAATATGCCTTCCTGAGCATTAGGCAAGATTTAAAACTGTAAGGGATACTTTTCATCAGTGTTGATTGCCAATTGTTCTCAATATTCAGAGACTCTAAAATTAAATACATAGATAATTTATGTTGAATGCTCTAGAAATACTCTCCTAACCTGAGTGCAGCCTGGAAAACTTGGGCATCAACTGCCTGCTGTGTGTGCAGAATCTAAATTCAATATTTAAATCCATTGTCTGAATCTGCAGGTGCGAAATGGTGTGTAAAATCAGTAACTATCCCAAAAATCACTCAGAAAAATAGATGCCCAGTTTAAATAATCAGAACTAATAACACTGTTACATCTGTAACTTCTGTGATTTCATGATTGCTGTAAAGATGTTTTGAATGCATCTATTTCTATGCAAATTCAGTGTGAATATGTCTGTTTATATGCAAATAAAACAGAATATAAGAAAAGGGATTTTTTAAAGATTATTCACTTCTTAAATGTAACCACTAAAATACACTGTGCTGTCTTTGTTCTTTTGGTGTAATTGCTATAATTTCTTTGAAAATTTCCATCCATCTCTTATTGGTGCTGGGCATATTTTAGATAATAGAATTTGTTAACATAAAATTAAGGATAGCATCAGAAGCTTGCAAGCAAAGTTCTTTCAAAACCATCAAAAAAAGTGAAAAATATAGGGATACAGCTTCAGAGTTACAGGCAAAATTGATATTTCAAAGCGAGAAAATGTAAAGTTAAGAGTCCCAAATTAACCCTCTCTTCTTAGGCATCCTGCTCATATTCCTCTTTCTTCCTCTCTACATGACATGATTGTTGAGTCTAGTGTTCCTGAAGGAACCTTAAAAAGGTTAAACTCATAAACTGAATGTTCACTTTTACAGATTAATGATAAGCATATATCCCAGCAACTATAGTTTTGGGATAGTTTTTGTGCCTAAAAACTATGTCTGTATTCTGTGAATTGGGCCAGTATTTTACATTACTGAGAGCATATTATTCTTTAACAGCTCTGGAATCTCAGGTGCTTTTTTGGAACTAGGTAGTGAAGTCCAATTTATCTTCAGGCAAATGCTCCTTTAAAGGAAATTCAGCAATGTGATTGCGTTATCTCCGTGCTTAAGTATTTGGTTGGACTGGAGAGTACGTCATGTGTACAGGAATTTTTTATCCTCCAGAAAAAGTCCTGCAAGAGTAGCATGACTCTGAAAAACAGAATGAGACTAAAGGGATGTGATTCTTTTCACTTCAGACATTTAGAAGACCTCTAAGCCTAGACCCTTTCTATAGCAAATGATTCACCTCCAGAGATCAAACCATGGTCGAGTTCTTAAAAGAGCTGTGTCTGATGTACTGAATCAGTGAATTTCTGCTCAAAAAGGCTCCAACTCAGATGACGGTCTTGGTCAGTCAAATTCTGTATACAGCCAAGGGTGGAATGTTTGGCAGTATTCATAGTGAATGCTTTTATGGTGTCTGCTTATAGTTTCTTTGTGTACATTGCCCTTGCTCCAAACAGAATGCACCCTCAACAGAGCCTGGCTCCATCTTCACCCTTCCATTAGGTGGTTAAAGAGAGAAGAATGGTGTCCTCTTCTTTTACCCTACTATGGGTGAACAGAGTCTTAGATTAAACATGTATTTGAATAGATTTATTTATTTGTATATATTTAAAGCTGTTATGGTAACCTTGCTTTGAGGAGCTGACCTCTCTCTGAAGCACACTCATGGCCTCTTTTATGTCCAACCTATTACATGTGTGAACCAGTACCTTGCTTTTTGAGGTAAGATCTCTCATAAAACACATTTACAGGCTCTATTCTAGTGGTACGTTAATTGTCTTTCATATCTTCAGGCAGAAAAAGAACATGCCTGCATGAAGATCTTGGATTGTACTGCCTTAACATTACTAACAGCAGTACTGATTTATCTCTTTCCTAGAAACTGAATAATCCACAGGTTAAACTTGATCAAGAAACTTAGTTGTTTTGATTATAAAATCACAATGGACTGAAATTCTGATGAAAATAGATTTACTTTTTGGATGAAGGATAAAAAAGAGAAAAGCAGTTTAACATAGCTCAGTTTTAAACACAAAATCATGACTCTGAGAATTTCAGCTTCATATGGATTCCTTATTAGATAAGAATTATGACTTCTCCAATAACTTATTTGCAAACTACCTATCTAATAATTTATCAGCAGGAACTAATTAACTTTCCCACACCATACCATTTCATTTAGGCTAGAAAAAGACATATTAAATTGAAAGCCATCCGTACAGTACACATTCAAAACATAAGTGAAAACTTAAGCTTGGAGCTGCTATGACATGCAAACTCAGTAAATAAATTACTTTTTTTAAATACTCTACTGATTATCATAAAGCAGACTGAGAAACACTGAAATTGCCTCTTTCTTCCAATATTCCATTTACTTTAATGCATCGTCTCAGTGTTATATTGATATAAAGATGTTTGAAAATGGTGCCTGTAATCTACATTTTTGATCTGTTTAAAGAGCTGCTGGCTTCAGCAGAACATTAATGCAAATCTAATGTACCTGCTGGTATGATTAGCTGAATCAAATGATGGCATTTAAGTAACACCTAAATAATCTTAATTAGGATCTTCAGCTCATCTTAGCACTTCGAACTCTACAGATGGATAGTCTTAATTATCAGCCTTTTGATTAGGATAACAGCTCTAATCAAGATGATGTGGTTCTGATAGACAGCGTATCAGTAAATTAATGACTGTTGTAAAAAGGAAAACATAAGTGAAAAACAAGAGCTGTCTGCTATCTGGAACCTGGTAAAATAATAAAGTCTACAGTATGTGAGAAATTAATGCTTTGTGGGAAGAACATAAGTATTCACATTTGGTATGTGTGGAATTGAGCCAATAATAACGCCTACCCCTAGTTTCTCCCTTTCTACCCCCCCTAGACTAAATATGGATGTGTTCTCTCTTGCACAGGCACAAATCGTAAGTAATGCAAATTAGTTTATAAACATTCCTTTTTGACATCTTGTGATTTTATGAATGTCCGATGGACACAGGGCATATTAACCAAATGTCAGTGAAAAGGTTCCAATATGTAGGTAAAAGTAACAAATGGCTTTTGGGTGTTAGTGGATGCTGTTCACTTGAAATGCAGGCTATAAATTTAAAAGTATTGCTACATCACTGCAAACACAAAAACACATATGAAAATGCAACACTTTCTTTCAGCCAACTTACATGGTGTAACATCTGCTTCTGAGATGTTTCATCATTCACTGCTGGAAAATTAATATAAGTGTTAGACTAATTAGGATACCATGGTAGAATATGATAAAGTGTTTGTTAACATTAACCAGAAATTGAAATTATTAGATAAGTGTTTAAAACACCCTCCACTTCATTCTAATGATTGCAACGGTACATTTTATTTATATATCAGTAGGTGTTTGTAGAAGATATTTTTTATTAGCAAATGAAGGGCATTGAAACGTCAGCTCTTTCTGCCTAGTCCAGACCATTATACTGAATAATTTCTTACTTCCTGATAAGAGTGAGACCTATAGCAAAAAAATTGTTTTCAACTTTAAATTAATATCTTTGGGTTTACTTTTGGATACACTCCAATCTCCTTACTGAAATAAACAATCTTCACCACTATAGTAAAGAGAAAGCAAAAAAACCCCAAACAAACCACACTGAAACAAGAAACATCCCAAACCACACAAAACTCACTGAACTTGAAGAGAAATAACTTAATGAATGTAGAAGGTAGTATCTGGAGATGAAAAACAGGTGTGTTTTGGAGGAAGAAATAAGCAGGATGAGAAAAGTAACTGACACCCAAAATAACAAACAGTGTAAGAGTAGCTTATGTACACCATCTTGTTAAGGTGTTCTTTGAATATTCAAAGAATTTGGTGGCAGAGAAGGCCTAAATGTTTTCGCTTTTACACTTTATTTCCAGGGAACCCTGGCAAATTCATGCTACTCCTACAAACACTTAATGTGGAAACCAGATTTTAGACAGAGAATAATTGATCGGCTATATTCAAACTAACCCTGCATGCCACAACAGTTAATGGGTTTATCTGATTAGGACTGCCTGTAAGATCAAATGACCTGAGAAATGTTGGTTTTGGACACATGAAGAGGGAAGTTTTCAGGGGCAAGTGGCAGTCATAAATGCTTTTGAGAGGTAAAAAGAAAAGAATTGTAAAATATTTGTGTCAGATGGCACTCTTCACAAAATCATCCTTAGATGAAATATTACTGAAGACTCAGAATTTTCCTGATTATACGACCTGACTGTCAGGTCACACACTAGAAGACCTCTCTTTGAAAGTGGAGTAGAGCAATGAGACTAAGAATACTCAGAGAGTGTTAAGACTAGTGATGTAGGATTTCCATTTTAAATTTGCAATCACTTGATTGATTTACATAAAATACCAGGTCAAAGAGTCCAATACAAACAGTATTCAGGATATGAACTATATTTGGTTGAAATAAACCCTCCCCCCAAAAATATTGTGGTTTGAATAATTTCACACAGCTATTGGTTGTCCTCAAAAAACTCTTCCCATCTAACTTACAGTTATTAAAGACAAATGATCTAACGGAAAATTTTGGGCCAAAATTCTCCAATTATGCTTTCAAGTGAGATATTATTAAAGGTATATCAGGAATTTTTAATACATTTAAATACAGGAAAGTTTGTAACAGATTCAGAAGAATGAGAATGTTAAAAAAATTGAGATAAAGCCATATTTTGAGCCTCAATATGCATATAATTTTAGTACAATCAAAGTATGCTTGTTCTCTGCCTGTCCTCCATTTTAAGTGTACTACGAACTTTGGCCCACTGCATATTTTTTTACACTTTTGATGCAAATTTTAACCTTAAGCATTTACAAAAAGAGAATAACAGAAGAGACAAAAAATGTTTCTGATAAAATATTTCCTCATTTCTTATCTGCATACTTTTAAACAAACGATCAGTCTGTTATACATAAATAAGTCAAGTCTAAAAACTATGCTACCTTTTCTACGTGTCCCCAAATCCCTCATGAATTTCATGTTTCAGAAGAGCAAGATCCAGAAACAAAAAAATACATAAAAGTTAATACCTTAGTAATCCTTCGTCCGTCCTCATCAGCCTAGTAAAGCCTGCATTTACAAAGGTTATATATGTTGAATAGAACAAGCACTAATATTCAACTTATTAAATCAGCCATTCAATATAGTCTAAAATGTACTTATTTTATACAACCCACTGTTGTATAAAATAAATGATATATACAATGTATTTTATAAAATCTGTTTAAATTAATTGATATTTAATAAACATTTGAATAGTGCTTGCTGTAACACCAGTTAAATGCTGATTTGTAAGTAAATAAGAATTACCAATTTATATTTATAAAGTAGGGTCCTGATCCCACAAGTAGAACCAGACTGATAAACAGTACCACACTGTCCCCAGTAGGACACTCTGGAAAACACAGGAGATCTCACAAAAGTCCGAAGGAAACAACAACAAAATATTATCTAGTATGTTTTTGTTTGAGAGGTTCTGTCTGTTCTTCCTTGAGACCTTCCATAAACTCCATTACCTGTCATGTGGCATCCAACACCCTGTGAACAAAAGCTGGAATACTACAGGCTAGATCCACGTGGAATACAAGCTCTTCGCCTTCTGAGACTTCTATGTGCACACAGGCACACAATTAGTGTGGCTCTGGTCCCAGATGCCACTGTGAGTATCGCGTGTGTTTCCACACACAATTTACTGTTTGCATTCCCAACCAGCCTTACAGGCCTTTGCTGACTCTTTAGAAGGCTGCTTTCTCTTCATCTTTGGTGTTATTTCATTTACTTAAGGGAATTAAGTTTTTTAGCATGTTTTAAATTGTACAGAAATCTTTTAAATAAAGCTATTTTGTATGCTGAAAGAATGAAATGAGGACGGGCTTGGGAGGATAGAGAAGAAGAAAAAAGGACCAGCATGACATAACAAGACCCTGAATGACATTTGATATTGAAATTGCTCATCATTTACCATGGTACTAATTGGTCTCTATCTACGACTTTTCCATTTAAAATTATATGCTTTCCTGAAGTTGGTTATGGCTATCAATTAATCACAACAATGACATTTCCAACTGAGATCTGGATCAGTGTCAGCACTGAGTGAAGTCTTAAAATGCGCACCCCTCAGAAAAGCCTAAAATCATTCAACATTTTAAGAGATACATTTTCTAGGTTCTTTTTTTTTTCCATTTTTTTTCACTTACTTACACTTCTGCTTGTTGCTGATACAAATTATCTGATTCAAAATGTTTATTTTAGAAAGTTAAATCCATGAAATGTTAATGCTACATGATGCTAACAGGGATGTAGGAATTAACCACTCTTAGAAGATGTGGAAATAATTTCTTGTTTATCTTTACTCCAGAAGACTACAGTATTTTCATTTATTTTCCATTCAGGTTTTTACCACAGAATTGGATAATTAAGTACCAATTTAAGACATATTAAGTAGGGGAAATTAAACTAAGTTTAGCATGCAAGATGTGAAAATACTTCTAAAATATATTTGGAACACAGTAAAGATGCTTGATTTCTTGGATTAGATATATTACACGGACAATATATGCTGACATGATGCCTAAACAGTAGGAAGATAATTTTATAGTTATCTTAATAGTTTTATTTTTATTGGAGTATTTGAAAATGTCTCTGTATGTTGAGTAAGAATACTGTGGCTAAAATGTTTCAGAAGCTTACCTATACATTCAGTTGATCCGGTAGCTACTGCTGGATACTGTCAAACATGTTACACTTGAAATAGGTGTCACTGAATTTTAAAAATGTTTTCATCACAGTACTGTAAGCACAAAAAATATATCTGAAGATACAGAGAAATCTCATGATGGATAAATCTCAAGAAGCTCCTTTTGTTTTGCTGCTTATCTGACTCCTATGTATCTTTTTATTTTCTGGAGGACAGGGACAAAAGCCTGAGGTGTGGCAATTTTAAACATATTCAAGAGTGCAGGTACACTCCAGGCCGTTTTCTTCAATGCAGTTCCTGTGCATCAGAGATAAAGGCTTGGAGTGGTACTCAGTGTGAGACACCTGCAATCACACATAGGCATCCACCTTGATCCTCAACCATTCTTTTTCCCAGCTTGTATTCCACATCAAGGAAGAAAAGGAGCTCTCTCCCCGGTTACCTATAGAAATTCTTCACAGTCCCACTGCAGACTAAGATTGGCTGAGGCCAGACCTGAACTGTTCATATGAAAGCACAAACAATTGTCCAAACTGAAAAGATATTCTATAGCTATAACTACACAATGTGCCATACAATAACAAATTCTGTTAATCTCCTAATAATAACAACAATAACAATAATAATAATAATGTTAAAATAATAGTAATGGGTATTACAATAAGTAACAGCTTTAGGCATGATACTCTGACGACTGATCTATCTTGAGACAACAATTAAAATGTGCATCTGGCCAAAAGCAAAATTGCATTTCAAGGGGAGGAGGGTGGGGCACATGTGTGTATGCATGTGTAAAGAAGCATTTTATTTTCTTTGTATTGCAACCAAGCCCTAAATTTTATTTTGCATGCATATGCATTATTAGCACACACACAAACACACATATATATATATACACGTATGAATGTATGAACATGCATGGTATGTACGCACACACACAAACACATTCCACTTACCTATCTAAATATTTAACAAGACCCTCTACTCCAGACTCCAAGTAGCCAAATAAAAAATGGTTAAATGCATCCTTATCCTGTAATATGCATTAATTTTCTTTTCTTATCTGGTGCGTTAGTTTTCTTTTCTTATCAGGTATAATAGAGAGCAAGATTCAAATGCCTGTTTTGCATGATGGAAAAAGAAGAATTTTAGTCAACTAGGCTGTTCTAAGCTCTCTTCAAATGGACAAAACAGCTCAAAATATTTTCTAAAGGCAGTTTTATTAAATGTCAAATTTACTTTTTTTTTCTGTGAAACTGAATTTTTTGGCTGCAATGTATTAACATTTTCAATTAAAAATCAAGAAAATAAAAAAAAAGAATCAACCTAGTGTTCTTAAAAATCACAGTTGTTGCAATATTTTTGCACCTTTAAGAACTGGGCATTCATTGATAGTGTCGCATAATGAGTCAAACTGCTCATCTGAAACCAATGAAAATTACCTTTTTCAATGCAGTTAGAATAATGAGGATGGCCATAACCAATATTGACTCTCATAATTTTCTTTGCATTTTTGAACTGCTGACAATAATTCTATCCTTTAGTTCAAAATTAATAAAATTTTTGAAAAACTTTTCAAGAAAATAATTTAATATCTATAGAAAATTGACTTACTTTTTCAAATTTTTAGCTCGTACAAAGATATTTCTAAATGCATACTTAAATCAGAAAAAAACCCGAAACTTAAAAACATTATTTACTCGCCAGAGGTTTTCGCTTCAAAGCTATATACTTAAAGTGCTCCAAATGTTCTTATTAATTTCACAAAGAACTGCTTCTGAACTCCAGATATTGGAAAATTAATCTTGGGCAAACAAGGCTTGACACTAATTGGTTACAATGCCTAAGATAACAAACTGTTAACAGAGTAGACTTAGAGTGTCAATCGTCAACCAGTCGGTTGTATCAACAGCTAAATGCTTATTTAATCAAGTTACAGAAGTTAATCTTAGCAGGGTTCAAGTTTATTTTGTTTCCTTAGATTTTTGGGGGAGGTGGAGGGAAGGAAGGAAGGAGAAGAAGGACATATATAACAGGACATATTTGATATAAAAACCCCAGATTTTAATAAAATGACAAACTAAAGATGAAACTGACATAGACTGAAAGTGTGCAAATAGCATCAGATATGAATATACATTCTCAATGTCAAATCAAGAAGTTAATTCACTAGAAGTTTCCCACTAAAGTGGTAAAAATGAGTCGCAAGACCCATGCCAGTGAATCAATTGCCAGAAATCATAACTAATTTTGCAGAATGTTGTTGCTATGAGGCAATATAGCTGTTCAATACAGCATCTACCCAGGAGGATTAAGAGTTGGGATTTAACTTTGTTTTGCCAAAGAGAGAATAAACTGTGGGTCTGCCACCTTCTGATCACAAAGATAGTGTACGAAGACACTCTAGTCTCATCCTTTCCAATAATTCCTAAGAACAGCAGCAAACACTACATTTTCGTAGCAGAACTGTCTCTGATGTGTTCTGGCCATGCTGTCCATGCCCCTGCTGAGTTCTCTTCAGAAGTTTATAGAGAAAGGTGCTGTTGTTGCACCTCCATCTGGTTTAAATGAGAACTGGACACCAGCGTACAACGCCCTCTCACCATCTCTCCTCCTTTCTTTCATTCCTTCTCTCTCTCTCTCTCTCTCCCCTCTTTTCTCTCTGTCTTTCCCTGTAAAGTTGACTCATATTGTAGGGGAAATCAGATTAATTAACAGCCTCTGTCAAAGTCCTCTGTTTTCATTATGCAAAGTCAGAGACAGGCATTGCAAAAGAGAAAAAGAATGTGGTTCAGATAGAAAGATTTTGACAACAAATTTGAACACTATCTTCATAAGGATATAAAGAGTCCAAATTTAAGATTAACTCAAGGATTTAAACTTCCACTTTGGGCATAAGGGAATCACAGGAATAAAATCATGGGGTTTGGATTCAGTTTTACTAGCTTGGCTAGGAATTTACACTATATTAAAGCATGAAAATTAGATATTGTGAATAACATCTGTGAATAATGTAATCTGCAGGAACATCTATGTAACTTCTGAATTTTTACAGAATCATACTGTGAGTACAATATGAGCGAGACATTTCCCACTTTGCTTTTACTGTATTTTAGCTATTGCTGAAAAACTGATCTGAAATAAATAGTTTTTAGTAAATTAATAATATTTCAAAGTCTGGTTTTAAATGCTTCAAAGCTGATTTTGCCTCACACAGGTTATCTACATAGACAGAGCAAATTTGTGTTCACTATGTTGAGAAACTAGAGATATAAACTAAAGCTAAAATTAGTGATTGGTTGCTTGCTTTGATTTCAGTGTTTTGTTGGTAGTTGTTTACCTGTTATTTGGCTTTGCTATAAGGTATGAATAAGGCAAACTTAGAGACCACCACATTATTTCCTCTGTTGAAATAAAGAAAAAAATACTTACTTTATAGCACTTTTTTTGTTTTCTGTAAGATGCAGTTTGAAAACCAGGCATACCACTTAAATATAGTCTGGAATGCCCAAACCCATTAGTTTATGACTTATTTTTAAGGCAAAAAATGCTATCAGAAGAGGAAAAACAAACAAAATATGTGAACCAACCTTCAGATGAAAGAGTCTATCTTAAAGATAAGGTAACAGGCAAATTTTACCTTATACAGAAAAAAAATGAATTTTCTTCTGATCTCAGGAAATTCCTTTTCTAATAGTTAAAGTGGCAAAATGATAACAAGGTCCTTTCAACATCAGCGCTCTGACAAAATCTGATGTTTTCAGCAGAAGTTATTAGTTTAATATAATGTTTTAAGATAGGAGACAGATTTATTAATGTCTTCCGTGTAGTCGTGATCAAGATTGTAAACAATTAAATGCTTTGAAAGCATGTAAATACAAGTGTAGAAAAAAATTATGAGAGATGGGAAAATAAATGTTTATAAATTTTTCTTTATTTAATATATTTGCTCTTTCTCTACCCCAAAAATAATCATATCTGTTTATGTATTTAGAACTGCAAGTGCAATTTGGAAGCTATCCTTAATGATGACAATGGTAGCACTTCTGTTGACATCACCACATCTTAAACCTAGTGTAAGTAGGAATATTTTAGAACAGCACTATGTGAAATAGCATCAATATTGCTATATCATTTTTTAAGAGAAATAAAAGAATTGCATTATTTCTTGAAAATATAGATACGGTCAGTGCAGCTCTTTAATCCCTGAAACCTTCTATTTATTGTTAGAACAAGGTAGCACTTCAGTTTTCCTCCTTACAGAAGAGGTACTTTAAGCTTCTATTAAATTTATGAACCTGATTTGAAATCTGTTCATTTCAGACTGATAGTTTAATTCAGTAAAAAGTTAAGTAGATTGATGCAATTTATTTTGCCAGAATTACTCATGGCACACAACCAAAAACTGAAACCCACTGTGCAATTCACTGATATTTTCTCATGTCTATACATTGTTTAAATACTCTTCTCTTGTTCATTCTCACCGTATCAACAGCCATCTACTAATTCAGATTACAACTATTCTGTGCAAGCAGGTATTTTAAAAAAGAGACAGATGCATACACTTTAATACAATTTATAAGAATAATGTTTAGTATCTCTATTCTGTATTCAATTGCTTTGTCAAGTTGGCTGTTCCAAACAAAGGACATTAACTTTGCAATGGAAAGAAAATGGTCAGGGAAAGAAATTATAGTTGTCCATTGGGAAAGGAGGATCACTGTTAAAGATAATACAATTGCTTTTGAGACAAATAACTTAGGAGTTCTTTAATACTCCCTGAAATATGTCTCTAACCTTTCCGTAGTACTGTATTACCCAGTCAGTCAGACTACAGTTATTTTGAACATGACGTGGATGAAGAATGCCTGGGTCAGGTATCCTTCTAAAAGCAGTATATAACCAGGAGCCCTGCTGTCAATTTGTGTTGGGTTTTTGAAAGGAAATCTCTGCCTATTTGCCTCATAGTTCTGGATAGGTCCAACATCATATGTCTTTATTAGCATATTGAAATAGAACTATTATCATGTAGTAATTCCATTTCAATCTAGCCCAGAATTTCTAAAGATGTTAGCTGGTATATCAGCATTAAGTTATGTGAGTAAGCTTCTCTACCAAAGAAGCCATTTCCTCATGTTCAACCTGAAGGAAAGAAGCAAAGGAAAGAAAAAATTACCACTCCAAATATCAGAGATCCTTTGCTTTTTGGTAAGTCTGGTTAAATGAATGAGGGTGATACTGCAAAGGGAATGGATGAAGTGGTTAAAACTGGTGTGGGAGCTGTTGGAATGATATTCAGTCTGCTGAGTCAGCTCGAAAAGTTCAGCTTGTGACCTGATGCAATGTGTCTGATTTTATCTAAAACAAATTACGAAAGCACTCACGCAATATTTTGCCTGCAGAAAGTATGCAGGTAGTTGTAGCAGCTTCAGCTGACATTACAAGATCTTTACAAGGTTTTCTCTCTGTCACCAGTGGGATGAGTGCTCACAGAAATGCATAGCGCAGACTCCTTTACTATAGCCAGGATAAGGTCCTTTCTATCTCTCCTTTGTTAGTAGTTTTGAATTCTTGAAGGAATTTTCCAAGGCTTATACTGAAATTGAAAGAAATAAGTATTGAATTTAGACTTCCAAGTCACAGATTTTTTTATAAGCAAAAATATTTTCTAAGGCATTGTTCACTCCCTAGTTTCAACAGGAAATTTAAAATATCCAGCCTTCCCCCTGCTGCCCGATTCATGTTTTCTACTTTTAATAATTATAGATCACATTCTTTCAGTGGGGATTAGGGGGATGTCTGTCAAAGTATTTATCTGTAAGAACATATACAGATTACCACATATGTGGACATCGTTGACCAACACTTAATCATCTTAGATCCATTTTGGGATACCTTATTTCTGATTGTGTAATGCCTGTTATAATACTTTGATTGTAGTTAAAGTTACCACATGGGATAGTTATGGGGTACCCCAGCTAAGTAGCTGCAAAAGTTTAGCAATCACCATTAACTCAACTTGATCAGCCTGTGGAAAGTATCTTGGGAATTTATCCCTCCACTCCCTTTTGCATAGGGACCCAAAAACCTATATTTAGCTGCCAAAACACCAGTCAAGAAGTTTTAGGCACATTCCCATGTCCTATTCACTAGACTAAACTGTCTTTCATAGCTATAGCTGACAGTTTAAAGAGGGGTGTATGAGAGATGTGGAAGCTACTGGAGCACAAAACATAAATGAGAAAGAGTGCTGCCAAAGAGTCGGAATTTAGTACTAATGAAGTAATAAAACATACCCTGAGCAAGTTTGTGTATATTGCTCAACTAACCAGACATCTATTTGTTCAGGGTCCAATTTTAAGAAATTAGTTAATTCATATGTCTTTGTTTATAAATGTTTGTGTTAGTAAATGGAGATAACTTTTTCCTTTTTACATGTTTTGTCAAAAGTTATTAGAAGGTGTAACATTTACAACCTAGTGTCAGAGACTGAAAGTAATTTATGCCTCAAACATTGATATAAAGTTTTAAAGAAACTACAACCACAGAAACCTTCTTGAAGAACTTTGGACTGGAGCTCGAGCTGCTGATTAGATTGAAAGAAACCCATTGTTCAATCAGCTCAGGCCGAGGAGAAGGTATGCCTCNCCGTATTATTGTCACTGGCATATGGTCTCGTTTGCACCTTAATTGGGGCAGAGGAATTTCTAAAGAACCTCAATAATAATAACAATTGGATCATAACACCTAGGAGACCAACTGTTAAAAATTTATGTGAAAATTCAAATCTGGTAGGAAATTAAAAAAGTGTCTGTCTTTAAATACACAATAACTATTACCTACAATAATGTTATTTTCCAACGTGAAAATGACTTGATAATTTATTTATTACAGAGAAAAACCCTCTGTATCTGGGAAATTTTGCTATTTATATCCATAACAATGTTTTGCAGGTACAGTGCAGGTGTTAAGTGTTGCTCATGAAATACAAATTTTTGGCTTAAACTATCAGCAGGGGAAAGTAGGAAAGAGAATATAATGTAAACCATCACAGTATTTTACTATACTTATGTAAGTAGGAGGTCCAGAAGAACCCTTCTCCTTGTTGCCTTCTCTATCACTTGTGAAACCTCCTAGATGTTTGTTCCCTGCTGTGTTGTCCCTCCTTCAGATAATGGGGTGGCTTCAATCCCCCTCTAGCAGCCAGGCCTGTAAATGCAAGGTTTCTTCTAGTTGTCTGAAGAAGGCGTCATTTAATTTTTCATGGTCAGAAACATATGGCAGTCACATGTACTGCTTAACCTACTAATCCTGATCTTAGCCAGCTCGTAACTCATCCCTAGGCATAGCTTTAGGCATTACTGCTGCCACTTCCCCTTCTCAAGTTTCAGTGTCTCTCCAATTGCTTTAAATTCTGTTTAAATTTGCTTAAATTAATTGAATTTAGTGATTATACTTTTCCTACTGATCTCCAAAGCACAATAATTAAACATTGCTCCCCAGAAAAAAAAATCTTTTCCTCTGATCTACATAATGCGAGCACCCTATATATAGCAATTCAATTTGAGAATACCAAATTTCCTACAGATCATGAGACAATTAATTAATTGAATATGATGATTAAATTAATTACATCAATTAAAATATAACTCTAATACAAATACCTGTATGAATTTTGAAATAAGATAATGCAATTCCTAATTTTTGTCAAAAGATGGTATTGTAGTTAAAATGCATAGCTGTAAAAGCCAAAGCAATACATCATTACTAAATAAAAGTCTTCCAATTCTTTTTGTCTTTCATCTACCCAATTGCTTCTTCTGAGCTTAATATGTGCTCCCATATATTGCCGTGTTTGGTTTCATTTTGTTTTGTTGTTTTTGGTTTTTGGGTTTTATTCCCCTCCAAGCACTTTTATAATAATCCAGATGGAACTGTAGCATTTTATTGTTCTTTATGCAGTATACTCTGCAATTTGTATTCATTTGGGCTTGTTTTCCATGTACTGTATTTTTCTAAGAGCAAGGAGTTACCTTACTATTCCTCCTCTCCAGTTACAAAAATATTTTACATCTCATCTAGTAATTCAAAAGAATAAATGAAATGTCTCATATTCAGGCCCTGGCAACAGCAATGCATTTGAAGTAAGATAGTCTTTCCTATGATACAGCGTCATGTTGGGGGAAAGCAGAGCCAAGACACATCTATTGACATCATCTAAGTCTGAAGATGTTTCTGAATAAACATGCAACCACTTCAGACTCTTTTTATTTGGCATTTTATATTTTTCTAAGGAGATCATAATACATAATAATATTGAATAAAAACTGTATGTGTTACTATAAAGATACCTTATCATTTCTTCTCTTGTGCCAAATGCAGCTCTTAAACTGCTAAGAAATCATCTTAGCACAAGGTAAAAACAACTTCAATGAGTAACTTCTTTGTCTTCCGGGAAGCCTTACAACCTAGGAGGCACTTGTAGTTAAAAGTGCCTTGAATGCATCCAAAAACATTTTTCAACATCTGAAAGTGGAAAAAAAAAAACCCTCTTAGCAGACTTCTTTCACCTGGATATCTTAATGGCATTTTTCTCTCAGTACTCAATGATCTTGAGAATATTGCCCTTCTTGGTAATACAGAAATATAAAATTAAGAAGATTTTTATCTGAGGTAATATAATGCGTTGAATTTTTTTTCTGGGCTATAGCATCTTGTAGCTTTAGGTCTTTACTAGGTTTACATTTATTACATAAGAAACTTTCATTTAGAATATTTCTGACCATACTATTGACAGCAGTAGCAATATGGAGAAACACCAGCTAAACCAAGAACAGGTATGACATCTGAAAAAAAATAAAGCACACACAAAATTCAATGTAAGTTACCTTGCTCTGCTTTTCACAGCACTTTTTTTGGGAGGAACAGTGGACCTGACTAAGCTGAATCATGTCTCTTTGGCTACTTAGCATATGCAGTATCAAAATATCCAGTTCTGCAACAAGAACTTTAAAAGGAGATCAGAAATGCAAAGGCTCAGGGGAAAACAACAGGAAATCTATGACTTGTTAAAAACATACAGGAGGCTGTTGTCAAAACTCAACAGAACTGAAGCTTCCTGTCTTCTGGTCTGCTATCCCATTCATTAAATGACAGCGTTTTCCATTAGACGTTGAGTCTTGTTGTCAGCAAACAAAATTATGTACTTAGTAACTCTCTATAATATCTTTTAGGATGCTATAATGTCTTTCAGGATGAAACTTTCTCTACAAGTATAAGGTCATGTTACTGTGTTGTTGGAAATTAATATGTTTTCCACTATAACTGCTAGCAATCTGAACTACCCAACCACTGGCTTCTTTCAGACTACACTGGCGTTGTCAAAATGATTCTCACTTTTTAAGCCTTTTACTTTTAGTATAGAAAAGTCTGTTGAAGTGTAAAAGGGAAACTACATATTTTATTACTTTTATTGAATTTCTTGTGAGTAACGGCACACATTTTGAATAAGTAATGCTGCCTTATGTCCTACAAACTACTTTTGGAAACTGAAATAATAAATCTCATAAATTGTGTATTAAATAGTAAACTGCACATTTGTAAGACATCCTCATTTATTTCTATAAAAACATATCTAAAAACAAGGGGCTGTTTGCCAAGGAGTCAATCAGGTAAGTCCATATGTTATTGATTTCTCTATTGCTCTGCATCATTTAAAAATAGCATCAAAACTGAAAAGCATAAAGCCTTACACTTTAATATGCTGTAAATTAATTTCTTTCATCTTGCACTATCTGTGGCATACAGGTGTGAAAAGTCTGCCTGGGTCACTGAATTTTTAAGGTCAGTGTTAGGTCCTGTTATGGAATTCTAATGTTATTATTTGGTCAAAACTCAGACCTTTTTTTTTTTTTTTGGTTATAAGTAGTTTGTAGGTGACTTTGTACATGATATATAGTTAAATAGAAAACAATTTAACAAAGAACTTAAAATCAGTTTGCCAAACTTAATACTGGGCAGACACCAAGAGAACATTGACCCTACAAGTGACATATACATCTTTTCAAATTCATGTGCATTGTACAAAAGCAAAACAATAGCACATATTAGTGGGGGAATCTGGGGCTTAACACAAGTTCTTCAGAGGTGTTAATGGCCCTTGTGTCTGCTGTCTCATACTCTGGGTTTTGCCAGCTGTTGCATTTATGAAACATGGCCAATATTGGGTAGATAAGTTGCCTTCAGGTCTTTTTCTAGAAATATATAGGTAATTTGAATCAATATTTCTGAAAAGTTTAGAACAGTTAGAAGGCTCCATGAGACCTACAGCACAGCAAGACGGACTGGTTTCCTACTAACCAGATAACTTAATTCTTAACCCAGACTCAAAAAGACTTTATAGATCAAGTAAGAATCTGCTTTTACTGTGAAAAGAAGTAAAATGTTTTCTGCCTAATTTTAACAGTGTTGCCTTTAAGTAAGACTTTAACAGCTCAAAAGCGCTCAAGTTTTCAGTTGTGGCATTCTTTGCCTTTCTTCACACACCTTTTAACTGCAAATGACATGCAGCGCTAAGAATTACAAATTCCCTAGACCACTGAAAATCAAGAAAACTTGATGATCTATATTACAAGAAGTCGGTTTTGTTTTGCTTCTCACTTCATCATCTGGCAGAAATTTTATTAGTTGGGGTTTTTTTATGAACTTGTTACTTAGTTTTTTGAGATTGGATGAAGGCTATTATGAATTTTGAATTATAAAAGGATCTACCACTAGCTGTTTCAAAAACTTAAAAATTGTCTATGTTTCTATATACTTTAAAAATGTTAAATGTCTCAAAGCAACTATGACAATTCTACAAATAAGTAATTCTACTTATATGGAAGAAATATAAAACTAGCAGATCAAAACATTAGGATTAATTTTTGAATATTTTATTTAAGTTCTGATGTTTTTTCAAAGGTAAAAGTGAATTGTCATGGGAATTATAAGACTTAAAGAGAGGCCTCTTTTTTCTGGCAATGGGTGAGCAAAAAGTGAGCAAAAAATTAATTTCTGAGAAATAATTGTTAAAGCTCAAACTGGAAATTTCAGCAAATTAGTGTAGTAGACATTTATGAAATAAAGTTATTGTCAGTCATGAATAGCAACATATTTGACTACGCTAAAGAGATGCACTTAGATGAAGACTTAAGCAGAGGTCTGAAAACAAACCATTGATGGACAAGTCTTGAAATATTTTAAATTTCCAGGACTTTTCATGCACTATAATAGTAACTGTTTTGGTTTTTTTTGGTTTTTTTTGGTTTTTTTTTTTTGTCATAGGCAACAGGTTTAAAGGATCATATTTCACTGTATTGGGATTTGACTTACTAAAGTGTTAGAAGAACTGTCCTGGGTCATACCAATGGTCCCTCTACCTGAGAGTTATGCTTCTAAGAGTGGTCAGCAACAGTTTCTTTGAGAGTTATGCTTCGAAGAGTGGTTAGCAACAGTTTCTTAGCAACGTGACAGGGTAAATGTACAAGGTTCATTTCCTTGAAAAGTTGTTTTAGCTTGCAGAAAGTAGATAGAGAGTGAGAGTTAAATAACTACACTTTATTTCAAATTTTGAATTAATTACCTTTGTTTCTTCAAAGTAAATGTCTGAGGGTTGAGTCATCAGCCCAACTGTTTCAAACGTGTATTTCAAAGCTTGTATTTGGTTATACATGATGATAATTACACTGCTGTATAGTTTCAGTAACTGGTTATTTATTTACCCAATCAGGTGATATAAGCTATTCTGTTTGACTTTTTTGACCAGTCACAAATGCTATAAGCAACATACCCTTTGGATAAATTAAATCCAATCTCTTAAGAGTGTAAATGAATATTAGCTGAATTAATTTGCATAATGAATACATTTAAGAAAGTTGTGATAACTAGGCTGTAGAAAAAAAGCCCCAGCCAAATTCATTGAATAAATTATTCATTGTTGGCTTTTTCTTTTAATTATTCATTCATCTCTGAATGTAGCAAGTAACAATCCTCATGTTCAGCAGCTTTATTTGTGGTAGAAAAATCTACAAAACTCTTATTTCACTTCCATGCAATTCATGTTGTTCCCTCAATTCATTGTTAGGCTGTTAATTTTTGCTCTGGTAGCTTATTTATTTTCTAAATAGTTTTTCCTTTGGTAGACAGGATTTCAGCCATTTTATTTAAAACTGTCCTTGATACTTCTAGCTGAATTTTAGTCTTGTTTCTGCTTGGAAAACAATATACACAAAGGATCCACTTGGCTTTTTTTCCTGAGAAAATCTAGCTACTCTTTGTGAGAAACATGTTAAGCTTGTTCTTTTGGCTGTAATTGATTGACTTCCTCTATTTAGGTTTTTAAGAAAAACTCTTACAGTGTTGAGTATTTTATCTTTAGAGGTTTTCTTTCTGTTTGGTTATGTGTTCATGATCTTGCCTGTACTTTTTTTTTCTCACATTTACTGCAAAACATTGAGATTAGGAAGAAAATAGAAGAAAAATTCCTTAGCTTTTATGTGGAGTCCAGATTCCATATCCACTACTTATTATTCCTTGTGACCACTTCCCTTTTTCCACAAATTTTCTCAAGTGTTTCCTTTTTTCTAATAACTGGTTCTAAGATGACTGCATTAAACTTAGTGGCTGGGCAAAAGATGGCCATTAAAGCATTTCCAGAAATACCTCTCTGGATCATGTGCAGTTTTGTGTGCCACAGCATAAGATCTAACACTATTATAGAGCATCTGAAGAAGTGGCATGAACAAAGTGAATGATCTAGAGGGGAAGCTGTATGAGGAGCAGCCAAGATCAGTTGGCTTATTCAGCTCAGAGAAGAGGAGACTAAGGGGAGACCTCATTGCAGTCTACAACTTCCTTGTGAGGACAGGTGGAGGGGCAGACACTGATCTCTGTGGTGACCAGTGACAGGACCCAAGGGAATGGCATTGAGTCAGAGGAGGTTTAGATTGGATAGCAGGAAAAGATCCTTCACCCAGAAGGTGGTTGGGCACTGGAACAGTGGAACAGGCTCCCCGGAGAGGTGGTCATGGCACCAAGCCTGTCAAGTGCTTGGACAATGCTCTCAATGACATGATGATTTTTGGGTTGTACTATAAATATCTGGGAGCTGGACTCAATGACCTGTGGATGTTGTCTGCCTGTACTTCAGCAAAGCCTTTGACACTATCTTCTATGGCATACTCCTGGTAAAGCTGGCAGCCCACGGCATGGACAAGTTCGCTCTTCACTGGCTAAAGAACTGGCTGAATAGATGGGCCCAATGAATGGTGGTAAATGCAATCCACTTCATGTCTGGTAATTAGTGGTGTTCCCTAGGGATTGTCATTGGACCTAGTCCTATTCCATCTCTTTACTGATGATCTGGATGAGGGGATTGATTCTACCCTTAGTAAATTTGTGGATGACACT
Organism: Oreocharis arfaki; assembly: GCA_013398015.1. Lineage (NCBI taxonomy): Eukaryota > Metazoa > Chordata > Aves > Passeriformes > Paramythiidae > Oreocharis > Oreocharis arfaki. The sequence goes on from VZRR01006994.1 coordinate 562,707, forward strand.
AAACTGGCTGGGAATGTCAATCTGCTGAAGGGTGGGAGGGCTCTGCAGAGGGATCTGACTGGCTGGATTAATGGGCTGAGACCAATGTTGTGAGGTTTAAAAAGACCAAACTCCATGTCCTGCACTTTGGTCACAAAAACCCCATGCAGCACAACAGACTGGGGACAGAGTGGCTGGGAAGCTGCTCAGCAGAGAAGGACCTCAGGGTGCTGGTCAACAGTCACTGAACATGAGCCAGCATGTGCCCAGGTACCAAGAAGGCCAATGGCATCCTGGCCTATATCAGAAGTAGTGTGGCCAGCAGGATTATGGCAGTGATTGTCCCCCTGTACTCAGTGCTGTTGAGTGCTGTGTTCATTTCTGGGCCCCTCAATCCAAGAAGGATGGTGAGGTAGCACGCCCAGAGACAGGCAACAGAGCTGGGGAAGGGTCAGGAGCGAAAGTCCTATGAGTAGCAGCTGAGGGAGACGCAGTTATTCAGCCTGGAGAAAAGGAGGCTCAGGGGTGGCCTTATCACTCTCTACAGCTGCCTGAAAGCAGGTTTCAGCCAGGTGGGGGTTGGCCTCTTCTCCCAGCCAACAAGCAATAGGTTGAGAGGACATAGTCTTAATCTGTGACAGGGCGGGTTTAAGTTGGACATTAGGAAGAATTTCTTCACAGAAAGAGTGATTAGACATTGAAATGCGCTGCTCAGAGTGGTGGCTCAGTGGCAGAGTTACCGTCCCTGGAGGCACTTAAGGATAGACTGAACATGTCACTCTGTGCCATGGTCTAGTTAACAAAGCAATATTCTGTCATAGGTTGGACTCGATGATGTCAGAGGTCTTTTCCAACCTAATTAAATCTGTGGTTCTGTGATCCTTATAGGTCTCTTCCAACTCAGGATATTCTGTGATTCTATATGTTCTGCTATAGTGATACTAGAATGCCTTAACCTATTTAAGCTTAGATCCAAGAATATCTGATTTTATATATAGCTCCTGTCTTTTGGGATATTCTGCTTGTTAATTACACTATGATGATTTTTAGAAGGTCAGAGTTCAACTGTCATAAGACACATCCACATATGATGATAGAGTAGTTTGTATCTACAGAAATCTGCTATATAATTCATGTTACTCCATATTGTGAATTGTAAAGCCCTTCCATAACTCAGTTTTTGACAGTTGCAAGGACTGTATCAAGTTCTGGAGAATCAGTAATAAACACCAGCTTGGGCTCTTATCAAGACACCTGAGAAAATCTGAAACACCAGTATGTGTTTTATGAGCTTTCTATTCTTGCTCTCAAAAGATTAATGAAGTGACTTAGGAAAACTGGGTTTCTTGTTGAGAGAAAGTAGACAGACAACACAAATAAGATTATGGGGAAGGGCAGTCTGTTCTTTTTCATTAAAATGTTATCACTTGAATGTTCCCCTTCTAACTTCTTGGTAAGACAACTACTTGTCTATTTCTCTAGTGACACCTTATCTCTTGTTTTTAGCAGTAAACCTGAGAGGTTTGTTAACCCTCTTGCTGAATACAAAAGCTTCACTGAAGCCCAGGCTGACATTTAAATATGTAATGTTCACCATTCATAGTAGATAACATTTTCCTCCTACTAGCTACTCCCCTTACTTAACAATTTCTGCTTGCTAGTGAACTTAAACTAGTGTACAGAACTACACACATTGATTGGGGCCCAATACACTTTTTAACTCTCATTCCCACCCTTGCCACCCATTTGATTTATGGCCTTTGGTTGAATAAGCATTCACCACAGCAACAAGGCTGATGTATGCAAACTTTAGAAGTTTTGAAAATGTTATAATTGTCTCTTTCAAATATTTTTCTCAAAACCATTATAAGAGAAGTGACCATGACATAATAAAACATAAATGTAGATTTAGTGAATTCCAAAAAATCCATCTTGTTTTATCTCTTCCAGATATCTCCAGATATCTTCCAGATATCTCTTTATCTTTTGAACACCAAGCCCTTTAGAAGTGGGAGGATGGAACTTCCTGGGGAAAATTAATTTAACAAAACAGACGCTGGAAGAAGTCTCAGAAATCTAATGTGAGGTCCTGAATCTCTGATACAATTGACTAAGCAGAGAGAAGTAGTAGTATAAGCGTTCTTGATGTTTTGTACTCTTATATTTCCTTTAGGCTTCTAGAGGGGCAGTGACCTTGAGGGCCAGTGTGTCTGACATTCACTTCCTTGCCTGCACTATCTCCCTGCCTCTACCTTCCCCATAGGTCAATTTTCTTTTTAACCAGAAATGCTTAATACCAGAGTGACAACATATATGCTAAAGTCTGCATTTCAAAATGAAACTATGAAACAAAAAACAATAGCTTAGTGATTTCATAGAATCGTTTAGGATGATGGGAATCAGAAATGGGAATTATAGAGTTGGTAAAATTATCTCTAGGTATCAGAGTCATTCTTAATCTGGAAATATTTGGAAAGTCTGCATAGCTTTACTCAAAGCAAACACTGAAAATCAATTCTTCACAGCAAGCTGGACATACATTTCAAAAGCAGCACCACCTCCTTACCTGGAACACAAAATCAAGCAGAGATTCAAAACAGTCATAATGTAAACAATCTTAGATAAAAGGTTCAAGTTACCAGTACACTTTCTGGAATCTCTGTCCCCCAAAGTGCCTTTTCTGATTCACATTACAAAAATTCCTTAGAGAAGCTTCCTGTCCTGCTTAAAATCTGCTCGTTGACTTTCACGAAGCTTGTTTGTGGCTTGGTAAGAGCAGGCATATTTAGGTCAGTGAGAACAGAATGGAGTCACTGAAAGTTTTGTCTCAGCCTTCACCATGGGAGAGATTAATCTCCTTCCAGAGACTCTAGACACAAACTCCTCCTCAGACAAACTAATTTGAACATGTGACCATACACGCTGACTACAATTTCACTTTTTATCAATCATCATCAGTAAAGTCCAGGAGATAACATGCTCAAATATCCCAAAAGAACTGCAAATGGTACAGATATTCTAGAACAGAATGTATATAAAAAAGCCATTTGAACAGTAGTAAAGATAAATTTAGCTGTATTCATTCTCTAGTTCCCCTCAATGCAAACAATGTAAATAAAATTCAGTGCCCATTTCCTCTCTTCAAAGCTCAACTCCACAATTAGACATCCAAAGGTAGAGTAACCACTTACGAATTTGAAAGCTAATAAAATGTTAAAGTGAAGAAGGGCAACGAACAACTCTCTGAAAGATATGTTGATTACCAATATTAGGTCTCCTTTCCTTAAGTAAATGGAATCAGACTATTATCAACATGAGACATCCTTTGCTTAGGAAAATGAAAGCAGACTATCTTTGTCAAGAACTGAGTCTTATCATTTCTGAAGAGAAGTCAAATGCCATTTCTCTTTACTTGTCAAAAGGAAGAAATTATCCTCCCCAGCTACACATTATTATCCACCATCTGTGTGACAGTTTCTCATAATTGCTTACATACGGCATCTTTGATAAGCCTTATTCCCGATAAACAGAAAATAAAATTAACTCTCATATTAGATCACTCACTGGGAAGACTGGGAATAAATATAGTAGAGCTTTAATTTTTCTCTTTCAGAAACCTGACAAGACAGCTGCTGAAACACACACTTAGAAATCTTTGTTTAGAAAGAAATTCTAAATGAAGCTACAGCCTTTGAAGCCTAAATACGCTGCCTGGTCAACTGGAAGGAAATAGTCAGTTGTTTGCTTTAAGGAATGAATCAACAACTAAACAAATATAAGATAATGCAGATTTATATGATAGCCAGTGTTGTTCTCTTTCTTTTCTTGTTACTGAATTTTAAAATCTACACCTGGGTTAGGCAATAATAACATATTCAGATGGTTTATTAAAAAAAAAAAAAAAGTTTTTACTGCTCCTACACATCTGTTTCACCATCAACTTAAGAAGGTTAGGCATTCTGATGGCAGATCAGCTCTTATACTATCAATAATTTCCTGATGCTATAGTCATGACTTAAAAAAAAGTTGTAACTCATCCATTCCTTACTGGAATAGTTTTGAATAAAGAAAGAGAAAATGCTGTGCTATTTTAAGTATATCACAGACAGTTTCATAGCTCCACTGATGGGCTTATTGTGCAAGTGCATCGTTTACTGTGAGAAGAACTGGATGTTCTACCAAAAGAAGTGGAAGTTGTAATGATTTTTCAGATACACTACAGCCATTTAACACTCAGCTGAGGATTATGCTTATATAGCCTTCAGCTTTGGACCTGAGGTAAGTACATCACCTTCATCATTCATTTTAAACCAACATTATTATAAAACTATTTTTTTTTCCTGATGCCTGTCATTGTTGCACTGAACCTTTACTATCAGCTTCAAGCATCAGTCATCTGGCAGTATAATCTAAGGAATTTGAAGCAAAACTGATTTAACCAGATATTGAATTAAATCCACAAATAATCAGGCAGAAAATAAAATTATAGGTGAGCAGTTGTTGTATCCATACAGAATCTTTTAAAGGAAAAAAAAAAATCTAACCATTAACATTAGGCTGAAAAAAGTCTTCACATAAAATATAGAGGAATACAGAAAATCTAAACACTTTTCGTCTTCACAGCAAAACTACATGTTCTGTGACTTAGGACTGTTAATTTTTCAGAGCCACAGGGAAAATATTTAGAACCTAGGGAGAGCAGTTCAAAAATGAAATCTTTTTTAATTTCAATCTTTAGTATAAAAGAAGTGATTGCCTTTTTTATTGATATCCATTTGTTCTTGCTTTCCAGTAAAAGAGCAATGAACCAATTAATTTACATAAATTTAAAGAAAATAAAGGGCATTAAATTTTAGCCTAATACTACAGAGCGCTTTAAGAAAGCGAATATAAAATTATCAAGTGTGAATAGCTACTCTGAAATTTATAAGTTAAGTTAGTCAAAAAAGGGATTGAAAGTCCAATACAACATAAAAATATGTGAATATAATCTATATAGTTGTAGTGTAACCTACACCTGTTGCATAGGCTACTTTTCTTTTCCTGAAAACTAACAACATGGGATAAAATCAAGTGTACTGATTTTGGCTGGGGTAAAGTTAATTTTCTTCATAGTACATGGTAGGGAGCCATGTTTTGGATTTGTGATGAAAGCAGTGTTGTTAAAATTATTTGTTTTTGTTGAGCAGTGCTTGCATGGAGTCAAGGCTTTTTCTGCCTCTCATGCCACCCCACCAGTGATCAGGCTGGGGTGCACAAGGAGTTGGGAGGGGACAGAGCCGGGACAGCTGATCCCAGCTGGCCACAGGGATATTTCATATCATAAGGCATCATGCTCTCCATTAAAAAAGAAGGGAAGAAGGAGGAAGGGGGGACTTCCGGGGTTTTAACTTTTGTCTTCCCATGTGACCAAAAAGAAGTGTTGGAGGAGTGGCTCAAGGAACTGGAGTTGTTTAGCCTGGAGAAAAGAAGGCTGAGGGGAAACTTTATTGCTGTCTACCATTACCTTAAAGGAGGATGTAGCCACCCAGGGGTCAGTCTCTTCTTTCAAGTAACGAATGAAAGAACAAGAAGAAACAACCTCAGGTAGCACTAGGGGAGGTTTAGATTGGATATTAGGAAAAATTTATTTACCAAATAGATTGTCAAGTACTGACAACACTGGACAGAGCACCCAGGAAAGAGGTGGAGTCTCTGGAGGTACTTATTAGAAGTGTAGATGTGGCATCTGGGGACATGGTTTAGTTGTGGACTTAGCAGTGTCAGGTTAATGGTTGAACTTGATCATTTTGGAGGTCTTTTCTAACCTAAATGATTCTATGATTCTATGGCTCTATGACAGTTACATATGAAGGAACTCTGTGTGGTTCTTTATCATTATACGATTCAGGAATTAATTTCCTTTTGACTTCTCTATTTCTCATCCTTGAAAAACTTAAAGAAAAAAGTAAAACCAGAGGAGCTAAACCAAATCCTACTTATTAACTAAAATGTATCTTAACCACACTTTGATGATAAAAGTTCATTGATTAACCTCGTTAAGTGTATGTACACGTATGTATGACACTATTATTATACATTTAACAGGAGGTTAAGAGGACTGTAATGCCCCAAAAAACTACATGAATCAAGAGCTGATACAATGAAAAGTTAATTTATTTTTATTTTTATACTAAATTTTACAAAGAGTCTCTTTTAAAAAATGAGCTTCTTTAAAAAATAACTAATGAACTAATAAATTAATTCTACCAAATTAAAAATTTCTCTTGAATTTCACTTGATAGTTTTCTTGGATTTGACTAACTAAGAACAGCCCAGGAAACCCTTTGCCTTTCAGAAAGAAAAAAAAAACCAAAACATACATGTGTGAGCCTGTACTTGATTAATCAAGCTGATTAATTCTACTGATACAGGAGGCTACTGAACCTTTGTTCAGAGAATTTTATTAACCAATTATTCAAACTGAATTACTTGAATAATACTATTCACCTTTGGTCGGACCTGTATCACAGTGTTCTGTTACTTGTCTATGGCCTGATATCTCCTGCCTAACTTTTTTGAATATTTTTTTCCCTAAGAGATTTAGATTAAATGAGTCATAGTCTTGCCAACTGTACCCATCTAAGGATGTTTGGCAAACCGATAGTAAAGTCTGGGTGTAAGTCACTAAAGCATGAGGAAGCATTTTGCTAAAACATTTGGGATAACCTTTAAAAAAATTTCTTTCTCTCCCTTTAATATTCACTGAAAATATAAAAAAATAGAGATTATGTGTTTTCTGAAGAAATATCTGAGAACAAAATAGATTGAAGTAGATACAAGTAGACAGAGAAAACCTAAATACGTAATGACAAATTTATTTTCTGCCCTCATTGAGTCAACTGTCTGCGTATGTAGTACTTATTAAACCTTGAAAACAAAGCTCAACAGCATTCTTAAAACAGGATGTATAATCCTCCTCATCATCATCATAATTGTCATCATCATCATCATTGTGTATATTGGGGAGCCACAAGAAATAATAAATAATTTATTTCCCTCATCTTTTTTTTTTTTATGTGGAGATTTTCTTGCTCTTATATGTGGACTCAACGGAGGCTCAGAACTGAAAACTGCAACTAAAGGTATAAATTTCCCTTTATAGTGTCCAAGCATGGCATATTCATGTGCTTTCTCACCTTAATGTTACCCTGGAATACAAATTTTAACATTAAAAAAAAATGTGGAGGAAGGAAGTTAGAGGGAAGTTATTGAAGTTGGCTTTTGTCTGGCAATAATACTTTTGGCAACTAGCATTTAAATATCACTTTAAGGAAAAGGGAATGCTTTCTATAAACACTTGCCCTGCACAGAAGTGACCTGGTCTGCTTTTGGAAAATATATGTAGACTGGCCATCTGTACCCTATATTTGACAAAATATTCAGACTATAATGGGGCTCAATTTTGCAGTGACTTACTTTTGCAGAAGCAACACAAATTGATTAGGACATCATTTCTATTTCAGAAACAATCTCCCTGAAAATGTTAAAGTAGGTAAAAAACTACAATAACTAATAATAAAATACCCACACATGTAGACAATTTACAAATATAAAGGGTGTTTCTCTTTCAAAGTTCTCATTCAGGTAACATGTACTCTGACACATATCTAAAAACATTTACTCGAACTTACACGCTAGCTCTGAAGAAGGAAAAAACCTGACCAAACCAAAATAGTTTAATGGACTTAATACAGAGAAAATTTATGCAAAAAAAGTGTTTGCTTTCAGTTTTCCCTAATTTCTTTACATCCAGTATGTTTTCCTGTTGACTGTATGTTTCTTCTATCCTCAAATGAAACAATATTTACTTAGTGTAAAATATTTGCATTATGCCATTTTGAAAGGCATTATCTACACACAAATAAATATGTCAATCATAGTAACTTGGTGCTAAAATCTGTACAGAAAGGTGTCTTCTATTTCAAAATTTATTTATTTCAGTTTCGTATGACCTTCATTTACAGGAGTTCAAATAAAATTCCCTTTCAACAAATCGCTCATACATTGAAATAAACATGCATATACAAGTAGCTGTAGGATTTTTAAAATATCAGTTGAAATCTTCAGGTAAAGAGGTACAAGTTAGTGCATAGATCAAGTTTGATTTTAACTACTGTAAGACTAAAAATTCAGTTCAACAAGACAGGCAATTACAATTCTTAGGTAAAACAAATTGATTTTTGTTATTCCTCCATATTTTAGAATAAGAATTTATTTGAAGAGAAATCTAAATATTTTAGAGTGGGGAACGTTAAACTGTCCATTTAGCAGTAGAGTCTTTGATAAATAATTTTAAAAATTGTTTTTTTTCGAACAGTATACTATATTGACTGCAAAAAAATACACTGGATTTCCGAAATAATTTTAATTGGACAAAAAAAATAAAAGATGATAAAAAATCGTCCAAGCCACCGCCACACAATTTAGGTTTTATGTACTACTGGTAACTATTTTTTTCTTGTGTTTTGAGCTTTAAGTATATTTGGCACTTGTCAAGTTTGAGTCTCAGACAAAATCCAGACTCCCACTTTTTATACAAGGTCCTTTTACATCTGATCATGTAATATCTCCATACATATTCGACAGAGAGCTCCTGTCCCTATGTTTATGGAGACATTCTTCCTGTTTTCTGAAGGATACTTCTGTGACATACTTCAAGTTTGACCTGTCCGTGCACTGACCAGCAACTTAAAAGTCATTTATTTGCTATTGTCTTGGTTCAGTGATGATCGTTGATTGTTTTTCTTCAAAGTGAGTCCAACATTAATAGTAAAAAATAAAGAAATAGAGCCTGTAATACTTAAAGGTCTCATGAGTGAGAGAAAGAACAACCTTTAGGTTGAGATGAAACAGCTTAATGTGTGACCTAAGCAATCATGATAAATATTTAAGGAAGATGTTTCTTGTTGGTTCCTTTTATTTTTTTACAAAACAAATACTGTGACAAAAGAAAATACTGTTGGAGTAATAGAGGAAGAAAATACAGCAACAAGATGACCATACTCTCCCCTGAAAGTATCTACTTCACAAGGAATGAAAAAATTATAATTTTCCACAACCTGTTTCAATTAATCAGCCAGGAACAGTATCCAGGATGAAGACATGTTTATCACATAATATCTTATAACATGTTAGGGCACACATTTAGAAAGCAGTTAAGAACTGGTGTAAAATCTCATACAACTGAGACTAACTGAAATTGATTCTATGCTTCATTTGCTTTTGACACAGATTCCACACACAAAATATTTTTAAAATTGTATTAAAAGTAATAATTTTGATTTGATTAAAGGTGTTTGCTTTGTTGTTGATATTTTATTCAGCAGCAGATATATGTGCAGCAGTAGTACACGGCTGAAATCTGAGCTACTTGAAGTAGCTAAACCAGATGGAACGGACTTGTGTAATTGTAGTTTTAGAGACACACACCAAGTCTGCCCCTGGGACACAGTTCTTATTTGATTTCTCATAAATTTCTTCATTACCTTTTAAACAGAAAGACTTAGCTACAGATTTTACATCCTTTAGTAGCAAACGTCCTGGAAACATACGCAAAAATAACCTAGTGCCTCTAGAACTCTTTTTATAGATGTAAGGATCAGTCTGAGTGCCTTAAAAATGAGTGTTGCTCGTTCTCTGTTTCTGGTCAGCTGGGTAATCTGGTTAGCAATCAAGTATGGATCTTTCTAGAATAGAACAATGTATCCATCTGTGGTTTATATGGCCAATGTTTAGGTCTGTACCATTACTTCTATCTGGTTTGGATTCTTTAGCAATCATGATAAATATTTAAGGAAGATTGGGATATTTTTGTTTGCTTAAATTAGAACTCACAGAGCTTTAAAAAAGAATCAGGCTTGGGATGGACTGAGTGGAGAATAGCTCTGGGGAATGAGCACTGGGTACAGTGAGCCAGGCAGGAACCTGCATCAAGCCCTGGCAGGAGAAACATCTGAGGCTGCATCAGCAGGAGCATCACTAGGAGAGCAAAGAAAAATTTTATCTGCGTCCATCTAGCACTCACACATGCTACGTCCAGTTTGAACCCCGCAGTACAGAAAGACTTACATTATGTGGTAAGTTTAGTGGAAAAACACTGAGATGATAAGACTGGAGTAGCTGGCCCATGAGGAGAGGCTGGGAGAGTGAGGTTTGTACAGCCTGGTGCAGAAATGGCTTTGGGGCACCTCTCAGACATTCCCCTAAAGCAAGAAAGTGACTGTGAGGACAGTTTCACTCCTCATAGTGGTTTATTGTGACAGGATGAGGGAAAACAAGCATGAATTTAAACCAAAGAGGTTCAGGCTGGATAGGAGAAGATGTTGTCACAAAAACAGTCAAGACCGAGACACATTGCCTGGAGAGGTCATATTGGCTCTTTCCTAAGATGTTTTCAGAACTGGCTAAAGTCCTCAATATCTGGTCTGACCATGCTGTTAGCAGGCTTCAAACTGAATTATACCATGTTCCTAACTGAAAGAATACAAATGTGGACATTAACTATCCTAGAATATGTAAACAGAAATTAGAGTGAACAAAGTTGTCTTCATCATTTCCACAGACTTAAATATTCCTTGCATTCACTAGTTAAAAGAAATCATAGTTTAACTGATGATTGAATCTCTTGAATATCAAGTTGTAAGGCTTTTTACATATCTTAAACAGTGGTACTTAAATAAAGATTGTGGAAGCTATTCCTGCAGATCCTTATGTGGGACCCAACACCTGCAGCTGACATAGGGACTAGTGTTAATGGTCTATGGTATTCTCTCCCTTCTTTTCTTTTTGTCATGAATTCTTTATCTTCTCTTGGAGCTAAACTATTAAAAACTTATTTTATTATAGAAAGCTCTAATGTTTCGAAGTTTTTATGCTGGAGCTTGGGTATTCAGAGATAATTTCTATCAGGCCATTTTATTTTATTATTGCAAAACCTCTGAATTTTTTTTTCCAGTGAAAGTTTATCTAGAAAAGTGTCTTGCTTAAAGGCTGCTTTTAAGCAGGCTTTACTACACTTTCTAAGTTTGGTCTTGATTCATGTTTATTGCTTTCTTACTAACAGATGTTGCCATCTTCAAAGGTTAGAATTAGGATAAGTATCTGCAATGTAAAAACACCTCAACAACTAACAAGTAAATGTACCTTTTACTGACAAAGAAATCATTGTATCAAACTTCATATAAGAACGTAGAAGTCTTTATTACAATATTGAAAATTCATAAGCCTGTACAGCTAGCTTACAAGCTTCTATCTACCTTTAGAGCATGATTCCAGCAGTTACCTAGTTTTCAAATTAAGTTCAGTTAAGACTGGTCAAGACATCTGAAATATGGATAGATAACCTGATTTTGTTAGGAACATTTATGAAGATTTTTTAAGGAACTTTTCAAAAAGACTTTGTCCCACCAAAAGTCTTTTTATAATAGACTGATCTGAACAATATATTAATACACGTTTTAAAGAGACAAACTCCCAATATAATAGCATTCATCTTTTTCATTAGTGATGGTTAAGGCACAAATGAGGAGAATGTAACAAGGGAGTTGTTAAGTGTTTGAAGCAAAAATCTGCACTGTAATATTCCTGCAAAATTTAAATTGGCTGTAAGTTTCGCTTAGGGGCAGGGAGTTTAAGGAACATCTGGAGATTCTGAAATAACCTGCATTCATTTATGTTATTTAAGTTGTAAAATCATATTCAATCTTGACCCACTCAGGAAATCTAACATAAACGTCCTGCTGATTTTGACAGTCATACAGCAAAAACACCCTCTAATGAGTATTTAATAGTCACCAAAAGTTCTGCATTAAGTACAAAGCCCTTTTGATTACTTATTCCACTAATTTAAAGTAAACGCTTTTACAGATGGCATCTGTTAGGACACAGAGCGTGTGCTGCATTTATATGTAGTCATTGAAAATAAATTCCAGCTTTGGTATAAGGATTGTACAAAAAAGATCAAACACAAAACACTGAGTAAACATTTACTAGTGATATTTTTAAAGCTCTTCATAAAAGCTTATCCAATACCAGAATACAATACTCAAACTATATGAAATAACTCAGAAATGCTTTGGCAAATTAGCACCTTAAGAAAAATGTCTGAGACAAAGTAATTGAGCTCTTCCATTTTGTTTATAATCTTCCCTGGAGGGCAACAATATTATATTTCACTATCCCTTCAAACTGTATTATCTTATGAATAAAGAGAAAAAAAATCTAAACTTTTAGCTACCAGGGATTAGTGGGAGAACAATAACAACTTAGATTTAAATGAGAAAAAAAAGAGAAAAATAAAGTGATTATCTACTTTTTTGAAGAGAGATATGGGTAATATTAATTTTTTTTTTCATCACCAAGAATTTCATCAAAAAATGTCATGACAAATTATGCATTCAAAACTGTGCAAATTAAGAATGATTTTGTCAATCTACAAACATGTCCTCAAAGACCAAATATTTAATGGTTTGATGTTTGAAAAGAAACATCTTATGCATATTTTAGAACAAAGAGATATTGAGGGCATTATTTATAAATAAAAAACCCCAATACTCTTAAAGAAAATGTCAGTTAATTTAAACGCAAAGAAAATAGCTCTATTTTATGGTTATTTTCAGTACTTGCTATTAAAACATTTATGATTAATTTTAAGAGCTATTAGCATCACCACAGTGTGTGTGCTGTCTCAAAGAAAATTGCCAAGTGAGTACTAATTTAGAGTAAAATTTAAAAAAAAAAAATTAGGGGAAAACCCCCAAACTTTATAGTAGAATATCTCTTCCTCCAAGCACTCAAAACAGGTTAAATATGACTCAACCATTATCTTCAATCAAGCACCTCAAATTTAATAATTGTTATCACAATTGTCAAACTTCAGAACTTTCCCTGTGTTCCAACATGCAGATCTATGTGTTTTGCCCATGTTTCAGCTCTGAGGAAAGTGTGCTATATGTCACACTCCACATTGTTTCACCTGCTCTTCAAGACTGACCATTACCCGAGCTTTTTCCCTTAGTGTGCACCTAAAGTAGCTTTAGTGAAAATAGGAGCATTGAGAAACATTATATTTTTTTTGTTTGGATGTGTGTACATTAACAAAGTTGTCAAGTTTCCTACCAATAGGCAGTCAGGATGCAAACAAGGTGCCCAACTGAACCCAGAACATTAGAATACTCAGTTTCAATAATTTGAATGAAAGCGGAGTTTCTTTTCCCTGCTGTCAATAAAACTACCTCTTCTAAAATGTCAAAAAAAAAATGAAGAGATTATGTTGTTATGTTCAGATAGCAATTACTGCTCCAGATTCACCTGTAATTTTTATTTTGTTCTTACTAGAATTAATTATTCGTAAAATTACCCACATTAACTACTGCAGTTAGAAGTGCAGTTACAGGCAACTCCAGAAATAATTATTCCAGGTTATTGCTATATGTTCATTGTGATAACTGAGCCAGGTAATCAGCCAGACCAAGGTTAATGCAAAAAGAACATTTCTTGCATTCTTAAGAAGGTTGCTCTTTCCCATGAAATTTATTTATTGTGGGTTGTGGGAGGCAATATTACTGACTGAGTGAGACACAAGGGAGGAAGAAGATAGTCTCCTTTCTCCCTCATAAAGTTAAATAACAGCAATGAAGGAGCTCTTGAACACAGAAAATATCACCCTTATTAAAAAAAATTAACAGATAGAAACAGCCTATATTTCATTCAATTTCTAACCAGTATGCTCATAATACAATTCTGAAAAAAATGACACTTTTTTGGAGAAAAAATGTGACTCACTGCCCTTCTGAAATCTGTGTTTGGTCTTTGTCAGTTTGATTTTGCTAGGACTATTTAAGTGGTAAGAGAATAATAAAATTTTCATCCCTGTGGACTATAGCCTATATTTATTTTTCATCTCTATGGACCAAGAAGTTTCATGGAACAAGTACAGACCACCTTATTCCCCAGCTGGTTTTACTCCAGTTACCTTTTCTAAGGTGACAGGTTCAATGCAAGTTATTGGTAACAGAAGGCCCAGGATACACAGCAGTGTAAACTAAGACTGTACATGTGGCACTGCACCCCCTCTTACTGATTGCTTCCTGCCCTCTCCATGGGGTCTCCCTCCTTCCCCCGCCCCTAGTCCGGGCCACTCCTCGAGTTCTCCCTATTGGTTCCTGTACCCCAACTCCGCCCATGTACCACCCCTGTGCCCTGAAACCATTTGCCCATGTGCTCTCCCCGCCCCCCTGGTACTCGGGTAAACTGAGGCTCCAGGCCATGTGGTTATCCTGCTCCCTCTCTCTGCCCCTGGGAGCAGCCTGCCAACAGCTCCTCTCCTCTGCCTTTGGGGGCCAGCCCGTGTGCTGGCCCCAGGCTTTGGGAAGGCAGCATGGAATAAAGACCTTTGCAGTGCCATGAGGAGAGCCTTCTCACCTCCTTTGCCATCACTGAAGTTGCAGGCTGGCAGCTGGAGCAGCGGTGCGGGGCGTCCGAGATGGACTGCAGGAGGGCAGAGAATCCCTGCCTTGTCCCAAGAAGCCCCCGCTGCGCTCCCAGGGAAAGCTGCAGCAGCTAAGCAACACCAAGCACTGCAAAATGTACAGACTGAAGTTTCAGTGCTTTTCTCTTGTAATTGATGACTGCAAAAAGCAGATACAAGAAACTATGAAATTAGAACTTTACACCAAATTTGCATTGCCTCAGTGTTAGGAGTCCACTTCCTGAGCCTTAGTGTTTAAACATAATCAAACTTAATTTTGCTCTTGATATTTTAATTAAAAATTAGATTAAGTACATAGAATTAAAAAAAAAAAATTAAGCCAGTGTTGCAGGAGAATCAAGCCAATTATAACAACCACTCTGTATTGCAATTGTGTGGCAGCGTTCTGATGGAGGAGGGTGTCAGGCATGACTTTTGTGAGTAGCTGATAGAAGTTTCCCTCATGTCCAGCAAAAAGCCAATGCCAGCCAGCTCCAAGACAGACCTGCCACCTGGCCAGGGCTGAGCCCATCAGTGATGGTGGTAGCACCTCAGGGGCTGCAGATATAAGAAGGA
>VZRR01006994.1:577886-598654 GCA_013398015.1 Oreocharis arfaki
TGTGGAGGACCGCACAGGGGAGCAGGTGGATGCCTAAGGAGGTCTTGTTGTCAAATCACTCAAGCAGAGAAAAAAATTAAAATAATCTGAGTTAAATATAGCAAAATGTTCTTAGACTGTATTGGAAGTTATTACTTCTTATAAGTTTGAGTAGATATTAAAATTAATATTAAATATTAATTATTTTTAAAATTAATATTTAATATTAATATTTAAGAGCTTGTTTGATGTAACTATATCTGTTGTTTTCATTAAAATTATTGTGAGCTCAGAAGGAAATTGAGGCAATATTACGAACATTTCTTTGCTGACTTCTGGTGAGTTTGCTCCAGTCATGTGCTGCCTTTGCTTAGATTCCTCTGATTGCTGATAACCAGGGGTAAAAATGCAACTTTCATCATATGAAGTAGATTGCACATAGTGAAATTTACACATCTTAAACTTAGATATTCAAATTTAAGGTAATCTGTCTCTATTCCATGACAATCAAAACATTCATAAAGGGTCTTTGGATGACTATTCGTCTTATCCCAAGACAAGTGCATACAGCAAGTCTGTTGAAAAAATGAGATTGAGATGAGCTGAAAAAAACCTGGGAACCTGCGTATTGTTGTAAAGAGCAAATCATATCTTAGCATAATTAAACCTGGAGCTGGATATTTGTGTGCTTTGTTACATCGAGAGCTGAGGGATTGTATTACAATTGCCAGTTTAGAAATGGTCTAGAGGTATGCGAAACAAACGATGGAGAAAGCAAACCGAAGTTCGCTAACTTAGAAAGTAGAAGACTAAGACAAGATCATACAGACTACAAACAAATAAAATATTTTTGAAAGGCAAAAGGAATTAGTTCTTTGAATCCACAAAATATAAGTATTGGTGTTGAACTTACACTGAATAAAAACTAGAAACTTCAAGCTTGAAATGTGAAACATTTTGTAGTGGTTTAAGTAGTGATGTGACAGATCAGATTGTTTGAACCGGAGATGGTTTTGAAATTTTCAAGACGAGAAAGCAGAAATACCTAATAACAATAGCTACTCTTTGTCAGAGGGGGCAGATGGATAAGATGCCTTCTTGAAATCGTTTACAGACAATAGGACTTGAAGACAAAGTATGTTGGTGAGATGACCGAGCCCCTCAGTATGATGAAATCACACAAGAGACAGATTTTGTACTGTATTTCCTCAGAGAAATAGGTAAAAATTGCTTACTCAATGCCGTTGTTTGGACTCTTCCTGGAACTCTATAGACAGCTCAGTTGCTTGTGTTCCAGAATGGTTATGTGAGATGGGAACAAGATAAAGAAACCCTGCTAGGATCCTGGGGCAATAAGGGAGAGTAAAGGCATATCTACTTGAAAGGACACAGATGATAGTTTTACATTTAATCCAAACTGATAAGAAATGATGTCAAGTGCATAAGTATGGCAAAATTAAGGGAAATAGTTTCCTTGTAATTTACAAAAAGGAAAAATAAAATTATTAAAAAACCAGACTACAATGTTTTAGAAATATAGTCAGGACAATGTTCTATATTTTCGTCATCTGGAAAAACCTCTGTACAAGTTGCAGAGGTCTTTCTTTCCCTCTCAAGCATTTAGGTGGACCATTACTCTCTTTGGTGTTTGCTTTGGATCCTCTCATTAAACACTTACTATTTATACTATTATAAATGCAGTGTACATTCACTGCATGTACAGTCTAGTGAGTTAAATAATTAATCTTTAGTTTTTACACTGAAAATAATACTTTTTGCTTTCATAGAAACTGTCTTTCCAGTTGGTTATGCATTCTTTGAGAATGGGATCTAAACTTCTTACAGGTAAAGCTTATTATTAGCTTGCATTTACTGTATATAGTTAAATGTTACCATAAAATATTCTATCATAGGTACACTAGTTAACAGCTACCGTAGATTTCAGAATATATTATAATGCAGAAAATACTATAAAGTGTTAAGATGATTTGAAATAGCAAATTGAAATGTGCAAATACACAACTTAGTCAAAGATGTCATGTTCGTAAAACTCAGGTTTCCCAAAAGAGGCGCCTCTCAAAATTTCATTTAATAAAATAAACACTATATCCTTGTAGTATCTGTACATATTCATAGAATCGTAGGAATGTTTATGTTGCAAAAGACCTTCAGGATCATTGAGTCCAATTGTTAACCTCACACTACCAATTCCAACACTAAAGTATGTCACTAAATGCCATATCTACACATCTTTTTATTGTCTCCAGGGACAGTGACCCAACCTTTTCCTTGGATAGCCTGCAGGTTCCCTGAAAACCCTTTCAGTGAAGATACTATCTTGAAAATCAGTAAAGATTATTAAAAATAACACGAAGTCATAAAAATAACTTTTTAATTTATTTGGAGGTTTATCATTCAGGTATACCACATAGATGGACTGAAAAATTACTCATTGATTTCTTGTATTGCCACAGGCATGAAACATTCCTTAGAACAACTTAAGTGGGAATTAAGCACTATGTGTTAATAAAGATTGATATGAACTCTAAGAAGAAAAAGAAAAACCTGCCATATTATAGCATACATACGTGTGCAACTCTTAACTGAAAATGAATATAGAAATGGAACAGTAAATGCTATCTTTAAGCAAAAAATTTTCGCTGGAAAGTATTTAAGTACATGTACTTCTTAGTGGCAGAGCAATTCAATGTGTGTGGCTGTTGCAAACAGCTGTCTTATTTCTTTCAATATATTAACAATACCTTCAGACTGGTTTGAGAAATGTTTGACATCTGTCATCTTACATACAGTAAGACCCAGAGACACTCAAGAATTTGTGAAAGATTTTGATGCAAAATTTTACCTTGAATACAAAATTTAGTGGTGATTCTTCATAACTTTAGAAAGAAAAGAGAAGTCAATAAAAAAAAAATATAAACCCACATATATATATGAAGAAATGGAACAAAAATTTGGAGGAATACATACTGCCGAGAGAAAATATTTCCAGTGAAGAAAGGGTTCTTCAAATAAATTTGAAACAAATTTGGCTGTGTAGTAATACATAAGGAAAAGGAACCACAGGAGGGCATTTGTAATCAGGAAGTCATTTCAGTTTTAATGAGGGGAAGCAGTAGACAAGACAGGTCTTTAAGTCACCACCTGGAGGACTTTAAAGGAAGACGAAAGCTCAGAAAAGACACACCGGATTAATTTTATAATGGATTTTTTTTTTTTTTTTTGTTTGAGAAAACAATGAGGTTGCATAATAGTCTGAGGGGCAATAAAACATGATGCACTTACTGTGAAACCCAGGAAATTACCTATATAGGAGACGGTATGATTGAAGACAGACTGATAGAAAAGGCTACTGAAGCCAAGATCTGTAAGGAGGATAGAGGACCAATGATCAAGACATGCATTGCTAATCTAATTAACCTTTTTAAATTACATCATTCTTATTAGAAGTGGCAATTTTAGGCAAATACTTATTAAGAGAGATTCACCATGGGAGAAACAGAAGGTGACAATGTCATAAAAGGTTCTTGTACGACAGTCCTCAAAGAGCAGAAATAACAAAACTGTGGGAGAAATGATGACTGCAGACAAAATGATCTTAAAATGTTCAGAAAAAATTAGTAACAAAATTAAAAGACAGAATGTTATAGGCATTTTTAAAACATATACATTTTATGAGTGTAATTTTATTTGCATTTACTTTCCATCTCTCAGCTATATTTCCCAAGAATCTTAGCATGAAGCTTCTAATTCTTGTGTACGAAACATTGGTACCTATTGAGAGCATTCCTTGCTCAACCAAGGTCCTAACCCTTTCTTTTGGAATGAATTTTATTCCGTAACACTAACTGGTCTTTGAATGAATTCTTTGTTTTCTATTATACTGTGCATAATTTCTTGAGTTTTTCCCTGACATGAGTTTTGAAATTAAAATGACATCGCAAATTATGCCCTGAGGAGTATCTTATTTGATTCATTTGTGAATAAGTTAATATTTTAATATATGTGATTTTATTGTTTTAAAAATTTATTTCAAACATTTTATATTTCTAAAGGATTTTTTTTACATCCATGACCTTAAGGCACCCTGCATGCTTTTCCTACCAATAATTTCATTGAAATTAATAGACATATAAAGGGTGAAAAAGCCTTCAGCAGTGTTGCCGTTTGAATAAGTTCTTAAATCCAGAAATAAAAATAGGCATGTGCACACTCTGTTATTTTTAAATGCCCTGATTTCTGTTTGTAGCAGTCTGTTTATAACTTTAAACGCTAGCCTCACAGCACTGTACAATAAATTTATCAAATAGATGTATTCTGTTCAATGTTTTGTAAGGATGTTTACTAGAGAGACAAATATTTTTGAAACTAATTTTATATGGTGTTAATATTAATAAATTCTTGGGTACTCATTATTCTGTATTTCAGAGGTATTTTCAGTTTTCCTGAAAAAACTGAGTAGTAAGGCTTATTTCTTTATAGACATATTTCCTTAATATTTTTGTGAATGGTTCCATAGCCAACAATAATTCTTTAAAATTCTCATTGAAGCCAGAACAGCTGTGCTATATCTTTCTGGATGTGTCTTCCTTCTTTTATCGCCAGGAATAATGAATGAGAAGGTCAAATAAACACGTACTTTTGGCAGAGGACAAATAAAAAGTGAACAGTCAATATTGTTTCTAAATACAAAAACTAATGAAAAGAATTTTAATGGGAAAAGTGACTCACAATTATAAATACAGCAGCCTGCTATCTAGAACTAGTTTTTGGCTTTTCTTTCTACTCTTTGCTTCCTGAGCTGAGTTGTAAACTTCTATTACTGTTATCCAAATGTCATTAAGCAACTCTGAAATTATATTATTTGAGAAAGAAAGTTCCAGTTTTAGCCACTTTATTAAAGGATTAAGATAAATTGTTGTCACACATGTACTTTGACAGTATGGCTTTTAAAAATGTCAACTTACTTTAGAAACCTGACCTGATGAATAAGGTTCACATTGGAAACTTATGGTCATTTATCTTTTTTAAGATACTAGTGGATGATCAAAAAGGGTTTTTTACTATCTAAAGGAAATACAATTGCAGAGCAACTTGAATTTTCATTCAAGTGATTGTAGTGTAGTAGAATTAGAAGCAAAGTTTTTACAAATACCTTTGTTTAGAAAAGTCTGTCTACCAATTAAAAGATTTAATACATAAATAAAACAGAAAAAAAATCTAAGAAAAAATAATCATCCCATAAGATGATGTCTTGAGAACAGGAAAGAAGATAGTCACAGATATGTTAACTCTGAAACATGGCTGTATGACCTGTTACCTGGTGACCTGATGGCATTCTGATCTTAAAATGCACAGTAGTTTAGAAGCAAGATGATATTCTGTCAGATGCAGTATAATTTCCAATGATAGTTAGTGCATAAATATAATAATTTTACTGATAATTTATGCAAGTAGCCAATAATCAGTTAGAGGCCTAAAATATAATTTATTTCCTTCAGTAATTTCTTCTGCGAAATAATTCTAAATGAAAAACTAAAGCACTTTAAATGGGTCGAACTTACCAAACTTTGGGAAAGTGTTTTCTGTCACTCTATTTGTCTCTTAAGGTAAGTTAAATAGCAGAACAGATACCTATGGAATTCATCCAAACGAAAAAAAAATATCCCTAAAGAAAATTGAGTGTCAATATTACTAGAGAAATTCTGAGAAATTCTACTGAATCATCAATGTCAATATCAGTCTCACTCAACCTATTTTTTCACTGTATCTGTGTCAAGGACTCTTATTGAGGGTTACTCATGGAAGCTTCTGTGGGTTTGCTTCTGTGTAGAGTCGTTTTGATATTCCTTAAAGACCGTGTCCATTTACATTTTCTATTACAGTTAATTCTCAGAGATACAATAATCTATTTTTTGTGGAATACTTTATACACTTGTTTTTCCCAACTATTTATCCACCTTAATTACCAAAACTATTAATCTTCTCTGAAAACAGAATTGCCTTCATTTTAAAGTTATTTCTTTTGTAGGTATACAGATAATGAAGGAAATATGGGACATGAACTTGGACTTATCCAGCTGTAATACATCAAAAGGTGTCAGAGAGAAGCCAATCAAATTTAGATCATGTCTAACCTGCAAAAAAGATGAACCTAAGTCATAGTTTATAGCCTGCCATCTATTCAGTACAGATTAAATGCTATGTACTATTCAGTGTAGTTGAAAAGAATGGTGTACAAGCAAATTCACTGGGATTTATAGAGGATTAATCGATTTAAGAAACAAATAGCTCTAATTTTAATTATATTTTTAAAATTAAGGTATAAAAGTATGAATATTTTGATTAAATGGCCTTTTTTTTCTTGAGAATCTCCCACTTCCAAGGTGGCCACAGATTCTTGTAGGATTCAATCTCCTGACAGAATGACAGTTTTCTAAAGCTTTCCTCACATCTTCTCCCCATATGTTTATGCTTGTGGATATAAGATACTGTTTTTCCTACTATCTGGCGAGTGTAACCTAGTGCTTCCACAAAGTAGTAACCTTTCTTGGGAAAGAGAGGTGACAAATGCAACAAAATTTTACGATTTTCTTACGTCAATCTCTTTGTGGAAAAAGAAGTATTCAACAGACTTGATCTCCTCTTTTTGGTCTATTTAGGGGTCCAAGAGCCATAGGAAGTAAGGGCCCCTTCAAAAGTCATGGTTTTTCTCAGAAGCCACAGAAAGCATGTTTTATTCTCTGTGACAGGTGAGAAAAAGAAATTGACAACTTTTATTAGCTTCTCAAAGAGGGAAGTCCTCCACTGTTTTACGTTGCTGTTTTAAAAAGGACTTAATTTTTTTCCAACAAGGAGTCTCTCTCTCTGAGACCTCACCAGATGAGATGCCTGACTGATTCCAGACTCTGTGACATGGATCATTTTTAAAGAGAGACTCACTCTGCTATCTTAGTGTTTTGGTCTATCCTAACTTCTTCACCTCAAGGATCCTCTTGGTCTGGGATCAGTTTGTCCCTCCCTTTTGGGATTGTTTGTTTCCTTTTGAAATCTAATTGAATTTTTTTATTTGTTTGTTTTTATATAGTCATACAAGTAATCTGGAATAGGTATATCTGTTGCTATATTGTTGATAAGTTTGCTTCATGATAAATTGTAGTAATATTTATAGCCTCTTGGTATTTGGCTGTTGCTGTGGGTTGTATGACAATACCAATTGATATTATTATTGATTGATACCGTACTATTGATTCATAATACACTACTGTTTGCTGATAGTGATTGGTAAAAGCTTGATATATAGTAATTCATACTCATTTTGTTAATCATACGTGTACCTGCTACTGGTGATTTTTGTGACATTGGTGGCAATCTGTAATAAAGTAGTGAAATTTAGAGGATAAAGCTTCTGTTTCTGTGTATTGTGTCATCCTATGAACTCACAGTTACAACTTCTATATATATGAAGTTTGGGTAAGCCTTTAAATTATGACAAATAGTCAGATCTCTTATGAATTTTTTAAAAGAGTTATCAAATATTGTATAAACACATAACAAATATCCAGACTCCTTATATTGCGTTGGATTCATTTACTTTCTCTTTGGTTTTCATTAAAGTACAGAATATGGCAAATTTTACTGAAGGATGTCTTGCTTTGTAGTGAAGTAAGAGCACAAAACCATTAAAACTTAATAGTGAAAAAATTACTGTATAGAAATTGACATTTTTTAGGAGCTAAAACTATGGCAGACAGATTTCTCTTCTGGATTGGGACAGTATAGCTCCCTTCCCTGGCAAATCCCTCTGATGTTTTTTGAATGGCCTTATTTGGTCTAGGGATAAAAAATTTCTATTCTGCCCTGTTGTAGCATATACTCATGCAGCTTTTCTCTAGTGGTATATGCCGTGCAGATTTAAAAGTTATACATAGTTCTCTTTATAGGAAAAACAATACTGAAATGCAAAGATCATAGCTGTTATTTGTAATTAAAAAAAATATTTGAGCAAAAAAAAAGTCACTTGAAACAATGTACTTCAGACACATTCTGATTTCTTGAACAATGCTCCAAGCAGCACTAGATGGTGCGCAGTTGACTCTTCACTGAAGTAATTTTGCATTGAATGTCAGAAAGAAAAGCAAAATGGTTCTTCTGCTGGTTTTGCTCTGGTTGTAGAAATGTCATCATGGCTGTAGTTGGAAGAAAAGCCAGAAAGGATATTGAGGTGTTAATTAGGAGGAGTATGAGAGGAACATAATCCCTTGTGGCTCAAAGGACTTCAAACAGACATGTGAATGCTAAAATTTCAGCAGGTGAACCACAAGTTCCTGTGAAGTTGAAAGGGAAACAGGAAGGGAATACCATGAAATAGTTCTGAAAGAAAGGAAAGTACACTAGAGGAAAAACATTAAGAAAGATAGAATGGCAAAGTGAAAGAATTCCAAGGGAGACAAGAAAACAGTGTAATCAAGAAAAAGCTGTGTTTGGAATTAAAAGTTAAACTTTCTCTTGGATATTACAAACTCTCGAAGTGCTATTCAAAATTATCTTTTAATTTTGTGCACAATATTAGTAATAAAAAATGGTCTTTAAGGGCCTTTAAATATATCTTTGAATACTCTAATATTTAGATGGTGACATTTCTTATTTAGTAGTGTTTCTTCTACCTGCTCTATTCTGAAAGGCAAATTAGGTGGCAGCAAGTTTGTGGTTATTTTTTCATTAAGGCAATGTGAACTATATTTTAATGAAATGGAAAGTGTTTTCTATTCTGTAAAAAAAGATACAGGGTATTTGAAAGGTAGTTAAAGTACTACTGACATCAGTTCTTTGGTGCAACAGCTGCAAGTGTAGGAGGCCTGAAAAAGATAATACAGTCCTACGCTGTATATTTTTTGCCCAAGTTCTCTTGATATCGCCCACCTTGTCTACTTTTGTGTTGGATTGCTCAAATTCCACTAGCTTTCACTCCATGCATTTTACAGCCTATGTCTTTGCTATTAATAAGGCTGATCCTGCATGTAATTTGGTGAAAATCCGAGATTGCAATTTTTGACATGCATGCAGATATATCTAAACATTGTACATTTATTTCATTTTGAGGTCCTTCAATGACAAAAAAATGCCCTAGTCAGACAATGGTGCACTTGCATGCTGCCTTAATAATATAGTCACACCAATAAAGATGATTTCATGCACATCACAATTAACAGTGTCAGTGCCTCTGCAAGAATGATCATTTCTCAGCTTCTAAAACTGCTGCAACTAAATAGAAATTCATTAGCTGTGACTTGCAATTAAGCAATAAATGGAAAAATGTCTGATTTTTACTGCAGCAGCTGATAATGTACAGTACAGGCTGCTGAAAAATAAGTGGACACCTCTGTTTTATACATATTGAGATTTTTGTCTCACGAAAAAACAAAACTCAGCTTTCCTTAACTACATTTTACATGAAAATAAGTTACTAAAGCATGACCATGGAGCGCATACGCTTGGACTAATCACTTGGGATATTGATAGACTTTGGAACGTGAGGATTTAGAAAGCAAATTAATTATTTCTCTCTGTTCCCATTCTTTTATTCTTGAAAATCACTATTTTTAAGTGGACTATTCTTCATGCAAGTGGAAGAAATTGGCAGCCTCTGAATCATTAATTTTCGTCCTTAATTTTTATTCTGTACTAACATCAAAAAAATACATTTATAATTTTACTTTTTAGAAAATCCAATACTAAAGTTTTTAAAATATATTCTGCATATTAATCTATATTACTCATTGAATGTTTCTTAAAGTTAGTGTTAATCCTTCCAGTAATAAATTGTTTTTCATTACTGTTCCCTTCATGTTTCTTTAAAGTATTTTCTATACAATACAGCCATTTCATGACAAAACTATATTCCTAGCTATCAGAAAAACAAAGAATACACACTCAAATAATATCCTTATTTCAAAAACATTGTAATTTCATTATTTTTATAGGTGTTTTATTTAGTTAGTTATTCTATTGGTTTTCATGCCCTTTCACAGGGTGACAGAAAAACTACACGCTCCCACTCTTCCCCCGTTTTTGAGGAATCAAGATTTAGTGATTGGGATGGCATTCCTCTTAGGAAAGACTATTGCATTTGTCTTTGAGCACAACAAGTAGCTTCACAGCTCACCTGTGTGAGGAGAGGGAGATAAATGCTTTTTTGGGTAAATGTTCCCTCTCAGGAGTGTTCCAGTTACTTTCAGGGCAGGTTGACTCACCCTCAACCTCTTGAATAGAAAGGCCCTAATGGTGTCTGCAAGACAAAGCAAGCAAATATGGAGAACAGTTAAATTGTAACTAGAATCTGTGAAAAACAAGTAGGTTGCACTTATAGCAATATCACCCTGTATTTTTAAGAAACAAAGTGGTCTACCACAGATTAAAAAAAAAAAAAAAAAGGAGAAAGAAAAAAGGCTTAATTATTACTCCTAGTCTTTGCATTACACCAGATGTTGGCTTTAATTGAACAAATACTGTCTGTTATGATTACAGCAAAGCATATTGTAACTATGGTTATAAGAGACACTGAGACAGCTCACCAGTTGGTATAATTCAATAGAGTCTCATTGACATCAGTATATGTAGGTTGATCTTCACAAGCAGAGGTTTTGGCCTATAATTTTGTAATTGTAAGAAAGGAGGAGTATATGAAAGGTATTTTTATGTTACTATTTTTCACACTAGAAAGGTACACATGGACATTTCAGCCATCTCCGTACATCTTGTATTGAGTATCTACGATAAAGCTAAGTGGATTATCACAAATTTTAAATTGAGATTTTATAATTCCAACAACTATAACATAAAATGACATTAAAAATATAGCCAGCATCAGGATTATGTGGAAAAAAATACAGAAAATTTAATTTATTAAGACCTTTCCTCATGTCTGAAGTTCCAAAAATAAATCTATTCTGAAAGCTATTTTAGAGTAAAATTTCACTACGATATTTAATGATATGAAATCAGTATGTACCTAATAAACGCCATCATTATAAAACAGTGAAATAAAAATCTTAACTGCCTCACTGACAAACACGTGAAAAGAAAAAATCATTGTATGCAAACAGGAGAGCATTACAGTACAGTGTTGACCTTCACTCTTTAATAAGGAGATTCAGTCCTGAATATATGCTGTTTTGAAGGGCCCCTTGAGCTTTTATTATTTTATTGTGAACTCTGTGCCTAGAACCACTTAGCCAAGTAAAAAGATTAGCCAGGGGCCTCCCATTCCTACCAAGGTCTGGTACAAACTGTAGTTAACAGATTAAGTTGAAGGGCCCTTCTGTTGGGTGCTTTCATTGTTTTATTCCTTGGAGTACTCCAGCTACAAGACATCAAGCTGATTACAGGCATTGCAAACAGTCTGTCTTGTTTTGAAATTTGTATGTAGGGTAATGAGCATTGTAAACATATGTAAAACTTCACACTAAGTTATTTTAGAGCTGCAGTTCAGTGCTTATTAAAATTCTGTCTTTCTGGCCTTTATCAGGCAATGTCATTCAGCTATAGTGATTTCACCAGGGGTGAAATATTCCTTATTCAGAAGTGGAAATCCTAAATTCCAGGAACACAATGATACAAAGGGGTCAGGCTCTCCCTCTGAACTATGCATGTCATTTTTTCTTCCCCAGAAAATAAAGTAGGCATAAAAAATACATTTAAACAAAGAAACTGCAGCTAAAATTTAAACTATCTCTGACTGAGGTGACAAAAATGGTTAGAGAAACAAGGATGATGTTCCCAAAATGGGTTATAATTATAATTCTTTATAATTAGCACCATCTTTGAATTTTAAAATACATTTATCTTTTAAAAATATTCAGATCTCTCATTCTCCACAGACCCCCACCCTTTTTTCTCTTTCTGTATAAAGCTAAAAGAAAATTAAATGTTGGCAGTTACAGTAGCTACATAAGTGTGGCAACCATCCAACATTCACACAGACAGATCTGGAATCATCTTTCCATGTGCAAAAGTAGTTGAAAAAGATTTTAACACTCTAGACATTTTATCTGGGTAAGATCTTACTCAGTGGAAGGTGATTGACAGCAGCTCGTATGTTCAAAAATTTTAATGGAGAATGTGCAATGTCTAATAAATGGTTCTCCTTGCACTGTTTAGACATTTATTTGTTTGGAAAACCACAGGCAAAGCACTCTGGGTCAGATGCCAGGGAAATGTTTCATTGTCTTATGTAGATGAGGCTGTCCTCCTGTACATACCAACTATATTTACCAAAGTAATTGGTAATTGTTACATAGAATATCACTTCTGCCACGGAAACATGACCACTGGAGATTTAATGAGATGAACCTGTGTCAGAAAAGAGCAGTTTTATTTACTGCTACGAATTATTTTAGGTATCCATCAGTGTGTAATTCTTGCTCCAAGAGGCTAGTTTACATGAATCAGTCAAATATAATCCACCAGGGTTTCAAGTGTATTTGAGCTCATTATTAATACTTCCTCACAATTTACTGAAATCTACATTGAGAATATAGATCCCAAGAATGGTTTTTAAAGGGTGATGAATCAAAATAAAGGTATTTTAAAAGGACAATCACTGTAAGATAAGTAACTTTGGAATAAAAAATTGCTGTCAAAAATTTTGAGACTAGATGCTGCCCTCACTTTCAGTAGTGTTGATAAGTCTTCTGAAGCCCATGCAATTCTTTTAGGTTTAATTCCATATATCTGCAATCACAGAGTGGTTCAGTTCTCTTCTTAAATTAAGCAGGGTTTGTTCATGCACTCTTTGTTCAGACAAATGTATATTGAGGTAAATGTATAGAAGTTTTTGCTTGGTGAAAGAATTATAGACTATTAAAATTTTAGATTATTATAACATGAATTACTTAATTGTAGGTGAAAGCCGTTCCCTCTGACACTCCCCAATGCAAACACACAAACACAAGCCCACATATGTGTGTGTAAACACATGGGCTCCTGTAAAAAACTAAGGACATAGGCTTTGCTCGAGGACCACCACTGAGGCTTGAAACAAAAATAACCGTTTCTGAAAACAGAGGTAGGCAAAGAAACAGTAGTGAGATTTATGAAAATGAGTTACAATAATGCACAAATCCCCAAGTTTTGGCCAAAACCTTAGGACTCCCTGTAAGACAGATGTTTACTCTAAGTAGAATAGAATATCTAGCAGCGAAATGAATTTTACCAACGTTTTACATTTGTTTTCAAGCCTAGTATAAAATCCTCTCATAGGAAAAATGGAAGGAAAGCTTATATAAAACACGCATCATAAAAACCCTTCAAACAATGAAAACACAGAGGAAATTCTTTCATTTATCTTTATTATTTTTAAAGTGTTATTCAAAGATGTAATCTAATTCATCACTTTACTGTTGTTTTATGAACTCTAAGCATACAGCAAGGTACCTCAGAAGTGCTTTTCTGTCTGGATCAAAATTTATCTCCAGCATAACAATGAGTCAAGATTAATTTTATACCTTGTTTGCCTTTCTATGGTTGCATAAGAACATAATTTTGTTTATTGTCCACTCTCCCCTTCTGCTTTTAAGAACTTCATTTGTATAGAATATTGTGTGCAATAAATCATTCATGGCAGAAGTAGTAATAATATTGACCACACATAACTATTCATCATTGTGTTTATCATTGTGCTTGCTCTCTCCCTGCCCTGCATATGCTCCCCACTGTGCCTGCAACACCTAAGAAGAGAAGAAAAGCTATGCATTACTGTCAACAGAGGGATTTCCACTGTGGAACTGTCACAGATATAATGTCACAAATACTAGTGACAAAATACTAGTATGCCCTGAGAGACAAGACCAGGTGTCAATATTACGGACTTCAGTAGTCTTTGGTTTAGGCCTGAAGGAAGAGTTAAAGCACAGCACCATAAAAAAGCAAACAAACAAACAAACAAACCCAAAACTTTAAAACTTACACTTAAGTATGAACATTCCTGACCTCAGCAAGAGGCCAAAGTACCAGACTCACCATTACTTTAATAATTGTAATCATCAATATGCACTTACTATTTTGTGTATTTTGAATTTGTAAAGGGTCCATTAATTACACTTTCTATCAGATTGGGTAGCTTTTTACTGTTAACAGAGCCTATTCTGTGCTGTTCAGCTGTTCCATGTATTCATACAATGTTATTTCTCTGCCTTTTTTTATCGTTTCAGGGATAACCTTCGAGTTAACCAGTGCAATGCCAGCTTGTTGCTCAAGCTTGATTTCTGTTACCAGAAGCTCTTGTTACTACAAAGGACTCAGAAAAAAAGTATTTTCCTTCTTAATCTTCACAGGAAATTATTCTTTGTCTTGGCTGATTAGTAAAAGGATTATAAACTTGTTAAGTGATCAAAATACAGGTGTGGAAAGGTCTTAATTTGTGGGATAGAAGACTTATGCTCTAAGCCCCAAACCCTGCTCATTTCCTATATTAATAAGCCAATTTTTGTGTATTTTGAAATTATTCTCCAGTACATTAAAAACTTTAATTCAATAATCAAATAAACAACTTCAAACTTGCATGTTGATGGTATATAGAACTTATTTTCTTCTGGAAGTCCACTTCTGTTTTGCTAAACGGATTTCACAGGAATAGCTGAAAACCCTGATAAGTTGGTGTTTTCTTTCTCTTTTGATAAACTTAAATCACTTGGAGAACTGACACAACATTCTTCCTTGTCTGCATGAGAGAAAGAAAAGTGCTAATCTCCCAAACTAGTGCTTCAGAAAAATGAATTTACTTATTTCATATTTTATGTGCCAAAATAATTTTCAAAATATTCTCACTGTAGAAAGATTGATTTGGAAATTTTATAATATAATAATTTATTATATTATTATTTTATAATAATATGCACACACCAAGTATAAAAGTTAAACTGCTGACTCAGTAAACATGACAGCCTTCAAATGTTGTTTAAAAGTACAAGTCTTCTTAACTTTTGTCTGTTACAAAAGCTGTTCATCCTTCTTTGAATCTGTTTTACACCTCTTTTCCACACTAACAACCTCATATATTGTGATTGATCTGCAATCTATACACTTCAGTTGCTCTTTTTTTTTTGTCTCAGTTACACCAGCATCTATTTTATATGCAAGTCCTAGACCTGTGACTTCATCATATCCATGTCCTGCCACCAGATACAGACGCGCTTTGTTCTGCCTCTTTTCATGCTGGAGGAGTTTTTCCTAGGGGTTGCTCCTTGTTCTGAAACATGAAAATGTGTGAAGCATAAAACTCCAGCTGTGAATACTTACCTCCCTGCAGTGTTAAAAAGTTCAATATACAAAACACCTGGTTTCAAGCAAAATGTACACTAAGATATATGGCAATGAGACAGATTTAATATACCCCATAGGGCCCTCAAGCAGTTTTTAAATTAAAGACACAACATAGTTTGGTTTCTTTTCTCTTTTTTTTTTTTCTTTTTTCTTTTTTTTTTTTTAAATGAGTCTTTATTTCATGAATCATGAATTGATACCTTTTCCTACTGAAGAGAAAGTCATAAACAAAAAACACAATTTTTGATGAGCAGAAAGGATGAGGATTCATTGTTATGCAAATAAAATCTGAAATATAAAGTTTACATTATGAACAGAATAAAAAGCCTTTGTTCCATGCAGAAGAAATATAGAGGGTCCCTGGAAATCTTGACATGGTGTACATTCTTCAGTTCGCTCGAGGTTTGCTTATACATTAGCGCATAGGCTACTATTTGAAGGTAATAATAAAGAAGAGCCTATTCTTCCCACCTTATATTCTGCAGACAGCATTTTACATTTATATTTGACTGTACTTCCATACAGAGCTATTCTAAACGCTCAGCAGTAGAGATGTACCTTCAAATAATTGTCCAGAATTTCACAAGAGAATATAATTAGGACATTAAAAAAAATCATAGGTCATCAAATGTTGTTACTATGTCTACATGCTCTTTTGTCCTTGCATTGTGTCTCCTTGTATTGCCTATGTAGTAAGCCTTTCCTCTTGACAATACCAGTTTTCTCTTCAGATGGTAACATGTATAACAATAAGAACACAATCTTCCCCAGCATATGGGCATGTGAACAAAAAAGCATCCACTTCATTTTGGTTTTAAAAGGGCAGAGTTCTGGTGTTTGTAAGGAATATTTATGAAGTCACAAATGTAAATTTTCAATATTTTTTTTCAGAAGAATCTTTGGGGGTCAAGTGTTTGATGCCTGAATACTCAATATAACCATGCAGCTAACTGCTAGGTAGGAGCATTTCTTGTATGATAGATGATAAACTTTGGACCTTGTGGATGACCTTGACAGCTGATGTAGGAGACCAGGTGAGCTTCACCATTGTCCATAGCTTAGACAAGGCCAGAAATAGATCTTTTGGAAGTCACAGAGAGCTCTTCCTCCGTGGGGGAGTTCAATCACAGCTCAACTCAATTTTTTTTCTGGCTCATCACTATGAATTTAATATTCAAATGACTCTTAAAATAGAAAAGTGCTTGTCAGGTGCCATTTCTGAACTGTAAAATAATGGTAGCTGGATATGAACATTGCTAGAGAATGCAGACCTGTATTGTAGACCAAGTACATGGATGTCATGCAGAAACCAATAACAGACTTGAGAGTAGAATTCATGGAGACATTTCATGAATAGGCTAAAGAATTTTACGAAATGTGTTTATTTATCCGTATTTTGCATTTTCAGTGACCAGTGAGTGAAAAATTGGAAGTTTCAGTCATATATAGCTAGTGAATTTCATACTCTGTTTCTGTTAACAGTCAAGATTTCCCAACCTGTAACTGCTAAATTTTTCTCACCTTAGTGGTCATCTCCTAGTAAAATAAATTTATTAATTTAAAGCTCCTTAAAGAAGCCATTACCTTTATATATCTCTAGAGGTATATGAAGAAAGAATTATTGGAATGGATAAGGAGCAGCTGTAGTGAAGCTATTATTACTAAAGAACATTTTTGTAATCTACAGTAACTTTGCATTATAT
This sequence comes from Oreocharis arfaki, assembly GCA_013398015.1. Lineage (NCBI taxonomy): Eukaryota > Metazoa > Chordata > Aves > Passeriformes > Paramythiidae > Oreocharis > Oreocharis arfaki. The sequence continues at coordinate 594,908 of VZRR01006994.1, forward strand.
AAATAAATCAAATTACCACTTTATGTTTCTGAGGAGTTCAGTAGCTGTGTGCATACCTTCTCCATATCAAATTCAAATTATCCTTAACTTATCCTAAAATACAGAGTGTATAACTTCATTTGTACCATATGCTAAGGAAATAGACCCAGGCAGCTGCATTGTTCAAATTATATGCCATAGTATACCCATGTAGCTGCTTCAGCACTGCATTCTTTCATTGTGCTTGCATAAAACTTTGTTTACATTTATTTTTAGATATTAAAATTACATTTATTTTTCAGCAAATATTATTTAAATCAGCTTGATTATTACCAACAAGAAGAATGTGGTTTTATTCATCACGTTAATATAAGAATATTCCAGTCACCATTTATTTAAGAATTGCAGTTCCAGCCTTCCTGGAAGGTAGTAAAACAAGCTGCTAAAGCCTTTTATTCCCTTTGGTTGATACAAAGTGTGTGTCATAAAAGCAATATGAAGTGTGTAATAAATTAAAAAAAAAAAAATCTGATAATGTTGGTTTAAGTTTTTACATTTTTCCTTTCTAATCCACAAAATTAACTGTCTTTTTTATGTCTAAGAGTCATTTAAACATATTATTTCATAATGCTAAGCACAGATCACCAGGACTTAAATATGTACGTGTATGTTTATCTATGTGTCAATGGAATTTTCTTACTTTTTGATCACAAAATTTAAAGGGTTGCTAAGATTTTAATCAAATAAGACAATTTAATGGATTATCCTTCTGTGCTTACTGCTTCAAAATGAGGAAACCTTCCAAGAAGATAAATTTCATTCATAGTAAAATGTGGTCTACAGCTTGCCTTAGTGCTCTGCTGAACAATTCACCAGAATTCCAGGCCTCATTTGTTCATTTCAGATGTTTAGGTGTTGATCAAAGGAAAGAAAAATATCAAATCTACTTTTTTTTGCCTGATTTACAAAGATCATGAGTACCAGAAACAAAAAGAAATTATTTCTTACAGAAGGAGAAAAGAAGTGCAGGTTACTATCAGGAAATTTCAGGATCAGCACTAATATTCTCCCAAGAGTTAGAGGTGTACCATATTTGTACTTCATCAAAATTGGAAATAGTAAAGCAAAGCAAAATCTTGCATTAACTAGACAGTGCACTCAAGTAGATCTCTCAAATAAATAGATGGAAAAGTGCTTTGTTGATTAAAAGTCTACACCATGTTCTAGATATATTGAATTTTCTCTTTCAACAGCATATTGAAATATTTATTATCATTTTCTGTGTAAATGGTGTTCACAGGCTGATTCTGATTTCAATGACTGTACTAAATTTTTAAAATTTTAAATAAAATCATTGAAGAAAATAATTTTTGTGTATGGGACTCTTAAAGATTCAGCATGCTTACGTATTTCTCATATTTGTGATTAATTGTTCAAATAAGTATCACTGATCCCTTAAGTGATGAAAAATATTTTAAGCAGAAAATTATTAATGCCTAAGACATAACAAATCAGAAATGCTGTTACATAGGCATGATAATTCCACCAAATAACAGAACACTTTTAAGATTCAAGTCTGTTTCAATATATTCAGTCATTGTCCAAATATTTGCAAACAGTACAATCTCAAAAATAAACTTCATATGTCCATAAAAATCCATAAAAATTTTAATCCATAAAAATCCTTAAAAAACATTTTTTTTTTTAATTGGGGAAACTATACTCAAGAATTTGATATCACAAAAGTTAAAAGACTAAATTATTACAAAGCATAAATATTTCAAGGTTTCAATGAATGGGAATGGCATGTTCTTACAATAATAGATTTTAGTAGGTGTTTAAATAAGAACTAATACTAAAAGTTATTTTTAAAAACAGTATCAGTTGCTTTGGAAATATTGTAATTTTTTTAGTTTTAGTCTTTTAATAAAAGTAGATTCAGAGCATTCAGAATCCTTGTTCAGAACCAACTTTTTATCACAGTTTGTTTGCAAGAGGAAGCTGTTTTTCAGCAGTAAGAAAACAAAAACATCAAGTGAAAACCTGCAAGAAGAGGTATCCTCTTCTGAGGTGTTTCATCAGAAACTGAGATGTTTCATCAGTTCCTACTTTTGTACTGCAGCTGCCTTCTGAATCAATTTTCTAGGAGACATCCTAGAAACAGACCATGAAAAGATCTCAAATTTTAAACTCTGTCTCTCATTCAGAGGGTGGGGAAAGAGAAGTATGCATTTTTAAGGATTATTAACCTTCACTCTCTTAGTATTAATCAGCTTGAACTATTACAAGAGATGACATAAATGAAATTGGATTGGATAGGATAATTTCAGTTATGTACTGGTGAAAGAGGGTCATTGTGCATTGACTTCAAAGAACCAAATTTTTGGTTATGTTTTGGAGAATTATTCAGTTATAAGAGAGGGGTGCTGAAATGCAGAATTTTCCATTTTTTAAACACCTGAGGTGGTAATTTTATGATTTACATTTTCTTTTAAAAATAGGTAAAAAAAAAAAAAAAGGAATGTCAGAACTTATCAGAGATGACACTAAGTTGGGAGGGGGGGTTGACCTGCTAGAAGGTAGGAAGGCCCTGAGGAGGGATCTGCACAGGCTGGCTCAATGGGCCAAGGCCAACAGTATGAGGTTCAGTAAGTTGAGGTGCCAGGTCATGCACTTGGGTCACTATAGCCCCACATCGCAGTACAGGTTTGGAGAAGAGAGGCTGGAAAACTGCCCAGCAGAAAAGGACCCAGGGGTGCTGGGTAGCAGCCTCTGGACATGGGCCCAGGTGGCCAAAAATGCCGATGACACCCTGGTCTGTGTCAGCAATAATGTAGCCAGCAGGTCCAGGACAGTAATTGTCTCCCTGTACTTGACACTGCTGAGGCCACACTTCAAATCCTATGTTCAGTTTTGGGCCCTTCATGGTAAGAATGACATTGACATGCTGGAGTGTGTCCAGAGAAGTGCTGCTGAAGGTTCTAGAAGCTAAGTCATGTGACTGAGGGAGCTGGGGTTGTTTAGCCTGGGGAAGACGAGGCTCAGGGGTGATCTTATCACTCTCTACAATTGCCTGAAAGGAGGCTGTAGCCAGGAGGAGGTCATCCTCTTCTCCCAGGTAGGAAGTGGCAGGACAAGAGGCAATAGCCTCAAGTTGTGCCAGAGGACATTCGCGTTGGAGATCAGGAAGAATTTCTTCACTGAAATGGTAGTTAGGTGTTGGGAACAGGCTGTCCAGGGAAGTGGTGGAGTCACCATCCCTGAAATTGTTCAAGAAGTGACTGGATGTGGCACTCAATATTAATGGTTTATTTAGCATGGTGATACTTGGTGAAAGGTTGGCCTTAATGATCTTGGAGGTCTTTTCCACCTTTATGATTCTATGCTTCTAAGTGTCTGTGTTTCTCAGTAAGTACACTTATTCAGTACAATAATACTTTTCTTTTAAGGCATACTTTTTGCTGCAGGAGAATTTCTCATCCATCTTATGTCGATAGTGAACAAAATGCTTAAATGTATAAAAGGTCAAATAGCTTATAATTTCTGTGATCTGGCAAGGAATCCTATCTTCCAGAAGTAGTGTTCACATGGAACCTGCAGAAGATGATACTTTTATTTCTGTTGGATGAAATATAAGATTCATACTGCAAAGATAGAATTCTGCCTCACTAAAAAGATTCTTTTCAAAACCCCATTAGCCTTGGTGAGGTATGATACAACATGTTTCCTCTGTGAAAATAAGTTAACACCATTCCTTCACCTTGGCTA
>VZRR01006994.1:599202-658018 GCA_013398015.1 Oreocharis arfaki
AAAAATGCCGATGACACCCTGGTCTGTGTCAGCAATAATGTAGCCAGCAGGTCCAGGACAGTAATTGTCTCCCTGTACTTGACACTGCTGAGGCCACACTTCAAATCCTATGTTCAGTTTTGGGCCCTTCATGGTAAGAATGACATTGACATGCTGGAGTGTGTCCAGAGAAGTGCTGCTGAAGGTTCTAGAAGCTAAGTCATGTGACTGAGGGAGCTGGGGTTGTTTAGCCTGGGGAAGACGAGGCTCAGGGGTGATCTTATCACTCTCTACAATTGCCTGAAAGGAGGCTGTAGCCAGGAGGAGGTCATCCTCTTCTCCCAGGTAGGAAGTGGCAGGACAAGAGGCAATAGCCTCAAGTTGTGCCAGAGGACATTCCCGTTGGAGCATGCTGAAGGTTCTAGAAGCTAAGTCATGTGACTGAGGGAGCTGGGGTTGTTTAGCCTGGAGAAGACGAGGCTCAGGGGTGATCTTATCACTCTCTACAATTGCCTGAAAGGAGGCTGTAGCCAGGAGGAGGTCATCCTCTTCTCCCAGGTAGGAAGTGGCAGGACAAGAGGCAATAGCCTCAAGTTGTGCCAGAGGACATTCGCGTTGGAGATCAGGAAGAATTTCTTCACTGAAATGGTAGTTAGGTGTTGGGAACAGGCTGTCCAGGGAAGTGGTGGAGTCACCATCCCTGAAATTGTTCAAGAAGTGACTGGATATGGCACTCAGTATTAATGGTTTATTTAGCATGGTGATACTTGGTGAAAGGTTGGCCTTAATGATCTTGGAGGTCTTTTCCACCTTTATGATTCTATGCTTCTAAGTGTCTGTGTTTCTCAGTAAGTACACTTATTCAGTACAATAATACTTTTCTTTTAAGGCATACTTTTTGCTGCAGGAGAATTTCTCATCCATCTTATGTCGATAGTGAACAAAATGCTTAAATGTATAAAAGGTCAAATAGCTTATAATTTCTGTGATCTGGGAAGGAATCCTATCTTCCAGAAGTAGTGTTCACATGGAACCTGCAGAAGATGATACTTTTATTTCTGTTGGATGAAATATAAGATTCATACTGCAAAGATAGAATTCTGCCTCACTAAAAAGATTCTTTTCAAAACCCCATTAGCCTTGGTGAGGTATGATACAACATGTTTCCTCTGTGAAAATAAGTTAACACCATTCCTTCACCTTGGCTATCTAGAACAGTTATGGTTTCGCCCTGTGATGGTAAACTCCATGGGACACAAGTTTTTCAAAAAGTCTTTGAAAAAGACCACAAATGTCCCCTGACCTCTGTAGCTAGGACAGTACTGAAAAACAATTAATCAAAAGTCATTTCCCATCTTTGAAACTGCTCTTTTCAGGAAAAAGACAGCTTGTCGTCCCATTCTGTAGATGTTAGTACTGTGAAAAAACATATTCAGAATCCTAAGCATTATATAAAAAGGATTTATTTAAAAACAAAATAAAATAATCATAGAAGACATTTATACTATTCTATTCTACAAAAGAAGTTTACTGTTCTTTCAGATTTTTTCTCTGTTGAATTTCAGTATAGCTGAATTTCAGTATTATTCCACTGAGTTATCACAAAAATAAGTATAAATTAAATAAACATAGAAATATATAAATTATTCTCATCAATATGATGTCAAATGCTCAAAAAATAAGAGTATTCTGGAAGGTTTAAAATTATCTTGCATACACTCACAGTAACTTCCTTTTTTCACATAAAGCTTTGAAGGAAGGGATGGTTTGGGGTTTTTCTTGTTTGTATTTTTTTTTGTTGGTGGTGTTTTTTTTTTTTCTTTTTCGGTCTGCTTTGTCTCATTTTCCTGAAGAATAACATAAATTTCTTTTAGCCTGCCATATTCCCTAGAAAATATGAGATTTGAATCCAATGTCTGGTATAATATTGTAAAGAGGTGAATACCTTTCTTACACGTTTTTTTTTTTATATTGCATTGTTCAACTGTCACTGAGTCACTCTTCCCAAACATTACACTAGTCAGGGCAGTCCTTAAGATACATCTTCTATCACTTTAAGTTATGAATTTTTACCTGATATCATCATGTAGAAAACTATCTTCTTTCTGGAAAGAAGAATAAAATTTTGTTTAGTTTTGCTACTGACATAGGCCTTTAATTGGTATTTGTGATCACAATCCACTTTTCTGTTCTTTTATCTCTTTTTCTTTTTGTCTTTCACCAGAAGAAAAATTCTGGCTTCAAAAAGCGTTTTTCCCAGCTCACACTAATTAGATCTATTTCATTCTAACACAATATCAAAAAATGTTTGAATAGTAATTGACTTATGAGGACTCTTATGCATCTTCCATAGCAGCAGAAACTAGATACATTGATACAATCTACTTCTATTTCATACCTAATAAAACATCTAGATTACTTTTCTGATGTGGAAGCCTCAATAAAGAAGCTTTACATCTCTGGGGAGAAATGCTGAAGTGTTAAAATAGAGTTTGTTATAGTTAGTTGAAAGATGGCAATGGTCCTTTTGACTATATTTATACTAATAAACTGAGTAGGTCTGGAGACTGGTTCACACAAAATATCAGACTGCTTTGTTACTCAAATGGCTCTTAATACATACCTTTTATTACAGCAAAAAATATCCTCTCAAGCAAACTCAGTCATAGGGGGGGTTCACATTGGTCAAGGCTGTTATTGACACCCATATGAACAATTCTTTCTTTTTCTGGAATGAAAAAGAGTATAAGCCATATGGATAGGGGATCTGTTATGGCACCTGTCTTCAGAGTGTGTGTCCCATACATTTGTTGATGTAGACATTTACTGCATTTAAAATATTTTGATAAACTGCCTGCAGAATATTTTCATGAAAAATCAATATAATCAATATAATTTTTTTCCAATTATTATTTGTTTGTTTCTTTGATTTTTTTTTAATGGTTACTTTGCTTTACATTTTCACTTTTACATTTTTGCATGAGCTTGGTCTCTCCTTCCTTCAAAACAAATGATTACTTCTTTCTGAAGATACGGCAATTTCTGTTTTTCTTGTCTTTTGACACAGAATACTTTTTATAGAATCTGTAGTTTCTCTGAAGTTGTATCGTGGTTATTTTTGAATTTTCAGCACCTTTGATCCATGTGCTGGCATAAAACAGTAGTATAACAAAGTTATTTTAAGATGGCTTCTTTATGATCTTTACATTTAACATTTGCAATGAACCACACATCAGTATTTGCCATTGCTTCACATTGAGATGTGGAGGAGTCTAGGCTATGATTCTTTTTGTTTCCCTGCCTGGAATAGTCGGGATAGTATGGACAAATATCCTTATTGTCTTTGCTCAAGGCCTTCAAAAAAACAGGTTAACCCTACTGTACCATCATGTTTGTCTTCCTGGGCTACCTTTAAACACTGCTGGGATCAGGGAAGATAACAGCGAGAGAAGTGAGACCAGTGCCTGAGGAAGTTCATGAGCCATTTGCTCATAAAGAGGAGAAAAATATGGATCACCTGAATTGTCTTTGAGTAGTTACAGAATCACAGTTCTATATTAGAATGCTTTCAAATGTGACACTGTTGCCGTTTGCCCAAGTAGTTTTCATGTTTGATGCTCTCTCTATGTGGTTCTACATCTGAGAACATGTTGTGAAGTTGTTGGCATAACACTTTGTAACTCCCAAGCCACTTAATTTTCCTAAATAATTTGAGATTATTTAATCTCTCTTCTGCCCTTTGAAGTTGTTTCCACAAGAATAGAAAAAATTCCCACATTAAAATATTTTAAGATCTTGAAAATAAGAAATATGTGCCTTACCTTCCTTATTTTAAATTAATGAAGTGACAAATCTATATGCTAGCTGTCTGATTATTCCCTGATTTAAGAATGAGTTCTCCTGCATCATATACAGTAAAGTAAACAGGTTTTTTCAAAATGGAATAAGTAGGTTAGGGAAGAAAATCGAAGGACAAGTATTAGGGAAAAACCTGTTACATTAGAAATGCAAAATATGCTAGGTGAAATTCCACTTGTCCCACTAACAGCAAAGTCAATATGCCTACAAGCACAGAGCAGTGACAGTAAAGAAAAATTGAATAGCCTTCTATAGTAACTACTTAGCATAAGATAAAATAGACCTTCCCATCATAAAAGAACAACCTAAATTAAATTACTGAACCTTGGGAAAACCTACTATAAAAGCAGGTGTGAACTGGTAAAATATAGTTTGTATGGATAACATATCTATATGAATCTATGTGGTGCATCTATGGATGATATCAGCTGAGGTGATTCTGTATTTTCTAACTTTATATCATATATTTAGATTTATAATTGTGTAGGTAATTTCTGGGTGTACACACAGACATGGATGAATGACTGAATCTTTGTTATAAATTTCTCTATATTTAACTAGTTGCTGATAATAATTTGTTATTAGCTATAACACATATAATGAAAAATTGTTGTGGCATTTCCTTTAAAGAAAGTAGGGAGAAGAAGAAGTATGACTCACAGTCACACAAAATTCTTACAGACACTTGTTAGGGAGTATTTTTGGTACCACACTTGTTCAGACCTCTGCACAAGTTCATAATATAGTCTTTTTACATAATGTAAATGGCAAAAAATAATTTCTGAGTGCAATGAGGAGCAACATAAACAGTCTCTTGTCTAATAGTAAAGAAACCATGGCATTTGGTGAAGAAATAGGAAACTAATGTAATCTTAAGACTCACTGCTTCTATCTGGACTCATTTGCATTTTATTGCTGCTGTCTAGGAAGAAAGGAGAGTGAAAGTACATTATTTTTCCGTGTAGCTAATGAAGGTGCTGAAGGAAAAAATAATCATTAAAAGGCTGCTGTTCCTGCTCATACACTCATGCATGAGGAGGAGCAAGTTCATGGAGAGAGTGAGCAAATGTGCTAACCAGATTTCATCAGCTTCTGAAGTGGGCAAAACAGGGCTAAGCCTCCTCTCACATATGTCAAGAATCAAAGCTGGTAGCAGCTTTGTTTAGCACAGCACCCTGTTTATTTTAAACAAATATTTACTTTTGTTTGTCCTTATTCAATTTCTCTTTCTCTATGTTTAAATAATATAGGTAATTTCTATATATTCTGATCTTCCCTATATTACCCTGCAGCCCAACTGTTCTGAAGTGAAACTCAGAACAGTTGAAGAAAATGGTTGAAGGAAAAAAAGTCTTTCCGTTCTATCAGTGATCATAGACCAAAAGAAGCCAAACTGTAGTATTCAGACGTACTGTTCAGATAGGCCTTTAATCTTGGAACACAACAGGTATGGAATTAATTTCTTTTAAAGGGAATAAATGTATGAAATTTATGGAGGAATGCTAACTGAGTAAGAGAATTACTAAATATGTGCAAGGGTCACAAAATCAATAACTGATAAAGTTACTTTCAGACTGGAGTATTACTGGACCATTTCTCAGGTTATTTAATGGTCATATCAATCCAAAGTCTACCCAACTTCATATTGAGAAGTAAATATGAATAATTTATGCTTCTAAAATCAAATTCCTGTTCCTAAGTAGCTTTTCATGCTAATTGATGATGATTCTTTCTGACAGTCCTGTAAAATTAGCTGTAAAACACTATAAATTATTTTGAACTCTAAAATCTAGTATTGAGGAAAATAAGATCAGTCCTCTCTTTTCAAATAGAAAAGAGACACAAAGAAAAAAAAAAAAAGAGATAGAATAGTAAGTAAATAAATACATTTAAAGAAAAAAGAGTAAAATTAACACTGTATCTATTAATATGTGGAAAATGATACCACCCTTGGTGAGAGAGAATTGATTCAAAATGCTATTATACATCTTCTTTAATGATTTTTCAGGAAGGAAAATTTGTTTCATAATAAATATCTTGTTAATCTAAGTATCACTTACAGCAAAAGAGAGAGGGGGGGTGCTTTAGCCATCTGGTTAAAAAGAGAATAATCAGTAATTTTCCACAGCTGTTTACTTTGATTCTAAATGTTATGAAAATGGATAGCACGTTTCATCTAAGACATAGTATTGGAAGACTGTACAGGTGCTAGGCTCTCTCCCAGCTCCAATATGAACTTGCCACTCCACTCTGAGAAGATGCATCCGTCTTCTTCTCTTCAGTTGTAACAGAGAGTCTTTCAGAGGTTGTTCGTACTGTGAAGCCTCATTCTGTGTTATTGATGCCTATGTAAGTCCCAGAGTGTTAGTTATAGATGTAGTGAATCATTCAGAGTCATGTGATGATATTAGACTACAGATCTACCACATATACAGATAACACCATATTTAGAGACAGAGCCTTCTCTAGAACAAAAAAAAAAAATACCTGGTTACCTGAGACATGGAAAAGGCTGAGATACCCAGTGATTTTTTCCTCAGTCTTTACTAGAAAGTATAGCAGCCACACCACTCAAGTTGCAGAAAGAAAAGACAGTAACTGGGAGAATGAAGAACTGCCAACTGTAGGAGAAGATAAAGTTCTAGAACATCTCAGGAGCCCAAACATACACAAGTCCTTGAGACCTGATGGGACGCATCCTTTGGTCTTGAGGAAACTGGTAGCTGAAGTTGCTAAGCCACTGTATTATATTGAGGTGTTGTGGCAGTCTGGTGAAGTCCCCACTGAGGGAAAAAGGGAAACATAACTCCATTTTTTAATACAAGAAAAAAAGCAAGCACTAAGGAGCAACAGATCAGTCAGTCTCAACTTGGTGCAGGCAAGATCATGGAGCAGATCCTCCTGGAATCTATACCAAGGCACTTGGAAAACAAGGAGGTGATTTGTGACAGCCACTGTGGCTTGTCTAAGGGAAAACTGTGCCCAACAAATTTGGTGGCTTTCTGTGACGAGATTATAGTCTTGTTGGATGAGGGAAGAATAAAAGATGTCATCTACCTGGACTTGTGTAAAGCATTTGGCACTTTCCTGGACAACATCCCTGTCTCTATGGCATGGATTGGATGGACCACTCAGTGGATAAGGAATTGACACTCAAAGCATTGAAGTCAACAGCTTGATGTCCAAGTGGAGACCACTGATGGGTGGTGTTCGTCAGGGGTCACTGTTGGGACTGTCATTGTTTGACATCTTTGTCAGCAGCATCAAGACTGAGATTTGGTGTACCCTCAGCAAGTTTGCCCATGACTCCAAACTGTGTGGTGTGATCAATATATAGAAGGGAAGGGATGCCATCCACATGGACCTCGGCAGGCTAGAGAAGTGGGACCATGTGAATCTCATGAAGCTTATCAAGGTCAAGTGCAAGGTCCTGCATGTTGGTCAGGCTAATTCCAAGCACAAATACAGGCTGGGCAGAGAACGGATTGAGAGCAGCACTGAGGAGAAGGACTTAGGAATGTGAGTTGTTGAGAAGAGTGGCATCCCCTAGTAATGCGTGCTCACAGCTGAGAAAGACAACTGTACCCTGAACTGCATCAAAAGCAGAATGACTAGAATGTTGAGGGATTTGATTCTGCCTCTGTACTCAACTCTCTTGGGACCTCATCTGGAGCATTGCGTCCAGCTCTGAGGCCCTCAACATAAGAGATATGTACCTGTTGGAGGAAGTCCAGAGGAGTGCCTTGAAGCATCTCTCCTATGAAATGGGCTGAGAGAGGCTGTTCAGTCTGGAGAAGAACAGGCTCCAGGGAGGCCTGATAGCAGCCTTCCAGCACCTAAATGGGTCTTACAAGAGAGCTGGGGAGGGGCTTTTTGCAAAGGCTTGTAGTGATAGGACAAGGGGAAATAGGTTTAAAATGAAAATGGGTACCTTTAGATCAGATATAAAGAGGACATTCTTTGCAGTGAGGTTGGTGAGGCACTGAAACAGATTGTCCAGAGAAGCTGTGCATGTTGCTTGACTGGATGTGTTCAAGACCAGTCGGATGGGTATTTGAGTCGCTTGGCCTAAGGGAAGGTGTGCTTTGTCCATGACAGGGGGCTTGGAACTAGATAATCCTTAAGGTCCCTCACAATCCAAACCATTCTATCACTCTATAAATGTTTATTCTTTAAAAAATCACCATGAAATATGACATTTTGAATGAAGTTCTAGCCTTGAAAGAGGGTGGTATCAATTTCCATGTATTAAAAGAGATTGCATACACTACACAACTGTTGTACCTAATCCTTACAAGCAGTGAAGCTAATTAGCCTTGGCACAGCAACACACTGACATTGCTGTGTTGCTTGGGTTCTATCAGAGCAGCTCAGGTATCTCCGCAGAACTGCACAGTTCAATTCAGGCATACACAACAGGAATCAAATTCTCACTTCCCATACTCCACTGCTTAGATAATGCCAACCCTGAAATCAAATAATGCCACTAATTAAAGGAGCATTTTTAGCAGAAAGGAAAGTCATGCTAGCAGATTGCAGTGGAGTAGGGAGGGGAAAGAAATTATGAGGACACAAACCTGAGAAATAAAATGTGAAAAAGCGTGTACCAAAGTAGTGCTTATAATTTTGGCCTCTTGTTCTGTCATAGAACTCAAATTAATAATTTAAACCAAAAATATAAAATTTCAGGTAATATAGTAAATCCTGCATCTACCATGAGGATGCACAGCATCCCAGGTGAGGAATGAGACAAAAGAGTGCTCATGATCTTAAATATTGTTTCTAGTTACACAGGTTTTTTTTCCTCTGAAAACAATGACAATTTCCTTTTTCTTGCACATCATTCACATACTTTCTGGAGCTTGTTCTCACTATAGAATAAGCAATGAAAGAAAATTCTACAGAAGCATGACAACCTTTTGGAATAAAAAAATTATATTATCACATATGCATATATTATGTATTTTTATCCCTACCTGTTTTATATCTACACAACAGCTAAATATTTTTCCAGCAATACTATCTCTGATAAATATCTGTAATACTACTAATATTTTAACTGAACTATGTAGTCTAGACGTTTCCTGAACATGGTCCCTTAAGTTCCAAGAGCACATGGGTATGTTAATACTAAGCTTGAAAAATGAAGTTTTATTCCTCTCACCCCAAACCGAGCAGTGCTGTTTTTTTTCTAGTACTCTATGTTGATTTCAATGGCACATGGAAAATATTCAAACTGGGAGCAATAACTCATTTAATTTGTCTTTTACTCTAAGCAAGTAGGAATTCAGCAAGTCTAACTGGCAATGTGCTGTCTGAATACAACGCATAAGATGACTATGCCTAATTTGTCTCAAAAGGTTTTTAAGACAGCTGTCAAGACAACTGGAAAAGATTTTTGGCTTTGAAAGACTACTGTGGAGGGGGCAGGTACCAACAGTTGCAGATTACCACAGGCAAGCAATCCAATCCCACATTTGGGATTTGGTCCAATCTTGAACCATCAATAAATGATTTTTGGGTGGATAAAGGGCTCAGTAGAGCTCGCCTGGCATAAAGCAAATAGAAGTGGTAGAAGCAGATTTGACATAAACTCTTCCATTCCTACATTAACCCTGACTTGCGCTCAGGGTTAGCGGTTTGTACTGTCCTGGATCACGCTGGATGATGCCCCCTGCCTCACTGAGGAAAGGCCTTTGTACGATTGTGTGACTATTTATACTATGAAATCAACGCCATAGAATCAGTTGCAGAAGCTGGTTTCCTGAATTCCTGTTTGGTTCTGTATTTTGTCACCATAGGTAACATGGAAAAAATTAGAAGGTTTACAGTGGAGCAAGTCATCAAAATCCCTCCCCATCTTTTATCTTAATCTTCTTCTTTTCAGCTTGAATTCTTTCTGAGTGATGTGTCACAGACTTTCTGGCAACATTATACCTGCCATTATGTTAGAACCAAAATCCATCAAGCGCTTCAGGCAGTAATCAATTGTTCTCAGTTTGTAAAAGCAATCAGAAAATCTGGACTCACAACATTAAAATAATGGGAACACTTAAGCAATGCAAGTATTTTAACATGACCCAGCTTCTACTTTAATATCAGGAATTGTGAATGGAGAGAGGGAAAAAATCTAAACTGATCAAAATATATACTCTTGTAGGAGGAAGACCAACTGAAATAGACACCTTGGTTGAAGGCGCAATATCTGTTTAATTCTGTACTGTTACATAGGAAGAAGTCATACTCCTGTCAACATATTTTTTATATTCTTACATCTCACAGTTTTTGACCAAAGTTGCTGCTAGTCAAGGTCTGTTTTTAGAAAAATGTTTCTGTGTCAGAGCATAGTGGGGGAGATGCTTTTAAACTCTTTCTGCATGTGTGTGTGTGTGTGTGTGTGTGTGTGTGTGTGTCTATTTGAAAGGCTGTTATCAGCATGTCAGGGTGTGTGGCTTTGGCGTCGTCTGGCTGTGAAGCTACACAATGCCTCCTATGTGAGATTTGCAAGGTGATCTTGGTTTAAACCAAGCCCCTCATACCTACTATCAAAGGTGACAGCTAGAGGGAATTTTCAACTAATGCAGTTTTTTTTCTGCATTTCAAACTCAGCATAGTGTCAGTGTACCAACTCAAGTTATTCCACTTCCCTTTTATCAAATATTTTAAGATTGAAAGGCACTGAAGAATATTTCAAAATAATTTCTTTTGCCCAGAAGCATGACAGCAACCAGAATAATGGATACCTCAGTGTTAATAAGCATTTGGTATACATTTAAGCTAAATATCTGCTTAAGTATAAGCAAATGCTATTTTCTTCTTTCCTGAATCAAAATAAGGACTGGTTAATCTCTTTAAAGGAGATGGTTAGATGTTTAATACTCTCATAGCAATATTTACTTGTGTATTTTGAGATATATTTTGTTGAAGAAAAGTTGAAGATGCAGTTCTGGCTGTCTCTCTTCCTGTGTGGCCTTGCAATTTCTTTCGTCTTGTGATCAGATGTTTGCAAAACAGTTAAATTTTGTAAACTGGCCAGACCTCATGCTCTCCCAAAAAGGAAGCTGAGGTTGTGCATATCTTTACTTTAGTAAGAGGGTATGAATACCTTCCCTCTACTGTTTCTCCCAGATGAAATATTTTGGGGAAAATATATTGTATCTCTACATAAAGACACTATATATAGTTATACACACACATAAAATATAATTAATATAGCTGTATCTTAATCTCTGATTAAGGCAAAATCTAACCTAAGTGAAGTCCACAGAAAAACTCCAGGATCTTTTGATAAGACATTATTTTCTTACTTATCTTGTCAGATGGATACTTTCAATTGCAACTCAGATATATTGACATCTCAAAAGGCTGTTGCAGCTATACCTACACCAGTGAATTGAAATAATCAATAGTGTAGCATCCATGCCATTTATAATGCCGACATGATTCCTCACAGAATTTTAGGCTGCAACACAGTAATAGTCTTTGAAAATATCCAGTCATGACTCAGGGTAGCCTTTTCTGAAGCCATTTTGACCGTATGAATTCAGATTATGTCATGCCATTTACCTTCTGGGATAGGTAAAACATGGTCATGTTCTATTTTATTACCCTCTGTATACCTCATATATTTTCCATAGAGGACCATTTATTTAAATGCAGGCTATGGTGTATGAGTTTTATGGTTTGTGAAGAATTTAGTTCCCTAAAAGTATAGTTCCCCCAGAAAGAGTTTAAGAATAAATTTTAATTTCAATGAAGAGAATTCTCTCAGGAATTTTATTAGAGAACTACTGAGCTTTATAATTGTAAAATCTTAAAATATGGCATTTGCTTTTGGCCTTAAACAGTGTAACTTCATAGAAAAAGATATTATTAAGAAACTAAAAGGAAAATAAATTATTATTTTCATCTCAGATTTAGTCAAAATTTTTCTTCTTTTATGTCATTTTCCTACCATAACTTCAATCTGATTTTGTTAAATATCCCAGTATCTTAACACGAGGGTTTTTTTTATAAGTCTATCCAATCATTTATTATTATAAATCTCTCAAAGGGCTTGCATAAAAAATCTGTCTTTCCCCATCATGTGAAAATACCACCTTAGGTAGCACAGCCTTCAGATTTGTGACTCTGACTTAGTATCAGGAACAAATAATTAAGCATGTAACTGACTAAAACTGTGTGGAGTATCTCTGAATTTTAAAGGTGTGTTGATGTAGTCACATGTGCAGATAGAAAGCATCCGGTCTTTACCTACTGCTTTGGATTTTAAATTGTTAATGCAATATTTTATTGACCTGAAACACAAATAAGAGACTGTGCACGCCTCATATCCTCTGTGCACACCTCGTATCTTGTTCTAATGTATTGCTTTCTACAGTTCACACTCATTTTAAACTTAGTTTATTTTAAATTATACTGAGAAAATAAATAGAACTGATCATTATCAAATGTATGATCCATGTGCTGTATCTGTGCACAAAGTGCTGAATCAAAGCTCTGACAATGATCATTTTAAGGCATCTGTGAACACAATTGTGGGTATCAGACATAGCAAAATATGTTTTTTTCCTAAAAGCTCCTACTCTGACCTCCAGGCCCTGTTTTTGATAAAAAGCAATCAATTTTTTTATATACTAACATGAATAAAATGTTAGAATTTGCACAATTTATTCAAACTGAAGAAAATCTTACCTGTTTGTCAGCCTTACATTTTTCCTATGCATCTTAATCTTGCCTATAGATAACTTTATTCTCAGAAATATATGTAGGCTTAACTAGTTTTATATTTGCAGACTATGCATATACAACCACAATTCATTTATTTATTTGTGGCATATATAGATATACATATATATGTATACATAGGTATGCACACAAATATATACATATTTTTTGACTTTAAAATTCTAATACAGTGGTTTACACTTACATTAAGCATTTAATACATCCCGCAGCCCCTCTGCCTTTAAGATTTAGCTCAGTGTGAAGATTATTTCTGGCAAACATGGAGGAAAAAAGATAGAAATACCTATAATATTACAGTTTATTATCCCCAAAAAACCCCATACTCTGATTTAAGGCTCGTAAATAATTAAACAAATTCAATTAAAAGGTTATTAAAAGTTAACAGAAGACATTTAGCAAATGGATTGAGCCAACAAAGAGATATGACCCTCTGTGATCTTGCATAAATTTGAGCTTCAGTACATTCTTTATTTCAGTCTTAAGAAAATGTAGGAAGGAAAGGAAATCCTAAATTTAGAATTTGTAATCAGAATTAAATCAGAAAAATTATTGGGGATCCCTAAATTACTTAGAAATGCTCAGAAAAAAGGTACCAGAGCTACTGTGAAGCCTCTAAATATGCCAACTCAATGCTTAAAATAAATGAAAGGGGAAAGAGATTATAGAAATGGTTTGGGGGGAAAACCCAGTAATGAAAAAAAGTATCAGCAAACTGCTGTTATCTGTGTCACTTTACCTCTGTCTTGAATACCAGTTGTAGTTCTGATCACCTCCTCTCTAACAGCACATCTTAAAAAAAAAGATAGAGAGAATTGTGACAAGAGTGATCAAAGATGGTATATAAATGATGAACATAAAATCATTAAATATTCAAAAGGTTGAATAAGGAATATTTGCTCACAACTTCTGACAACAAAGAGCGAAAAAGGAAACCAAATGAAATATTCAAACACTGTTTACTACATGCATAATAATATCTTTTTTCATGACTGGGAAACTCAGACTCTGGATGACAACAAAGAAGTATTAATGGATAAGTGGTTCATTGTGAATGCAATACTTGCTCTCAGGAAACCTTTATTGTGCGTTTCTGGAAGTGGCAAGAGTCTGCTTAGGAATTTTCCATGTCTACTTGCCCCCTGCTTACTTTCTTTAAACGTTTCCAGTGGACATAACAAACACAGACACTAAAGCAAATTAATCCCTTGCTAAAGTCCTAATAGGTGGGGACATTTTTCATATGATCTTTAATAACCCAAAAATACACATCAGTGTTCTAAGAAATAACCATTTGAGAAAGCATCATTGTCTTTCTGGTATATTTCATGCAGATGATTTCCTATAAACAATGTCTTTTGAATTAATTTAACTTTCAATTAAAATTTTTAAAAAAAAATTTTTTTTTGAATTCACGTAAAATAACCATGTAACATTTTGGAAGACCAGCACATGGCATGTCTAAAGAAGTCAATTAAATCTCATATTCTAAATCTAAGAAATGATGTCTGCATTTTAAAATCAGAAATTTAGATGCCGATAAAATACATGTAAAAAAAGACACAAGAAGGTAATGTTTCTGTGAGAAGTTATTTGAAGAAGTTTTGATGAGTTTTTTATTTAATTTTCTTTCTATAGGTTCTTTAATAAATACAATGAAATATAGAATTGCTTAAATAAATTTGCTTCAAGATTTCATCTAGGAATTTAAAACTGGCTTCTTCCTTTTTTAATTTCTCTGGGAGGACTTCTAAAAGAAAAATGTCCTCATCAACTAAATAGTTCATGAAATCTGAAGTTAAAGGAGAGATGAACATTAATATTATGCATATGGAATTAATTAAAAAGGATTCTTGGGAAAAACAGGAGCAGAAAACCAAATAAAGCCCTATTTTTCACTTCATGCAATCTAACCTTGGTCCATTATTATTGGAAGACAGTGAGGGGCAATGGATATGAAGACTTTAGAAATTTTTTTCTTTTAGTTGTGTCTAGAAAGGAGTTCCATGTAAAAGACTGCATGCATGGAAAAAGAAATTGTATAATTTGTTAAGTTTATTGGTAGCAAAGTGACAATATTTTCATGAATGCAGAGAAATATCTCAAGAATTCCAGTGGAAACACACGCTAATGAAATAATGGAATTACTGCCACTAACTCACCATGAGGCATGGTTGGACACTGTGAAAGTGATATCGTTTTGGCCTCCACTGTGAAATCATGGACCTCAGGTTATATGAATGGTATCTTTTATTAAGAATGGATCTAATAATATGAAGTAACTAAGGAGAAGCCTAAAGAAGTCATGTCAGCATTTGACTGTGCTTTGAGAAGTTTCTGCTGCCTTTCACCTTAGATAATCCATTACTTTAGCATCACCTGCACTTCATTACATATGTCTGGCATTTTCAAAAACCAGTGAATTTCTGTATGGCTCCATTATGAATCCAATTTTCTGCACCATATATGGCTTAACAGCCATTTTAAATCACATTGGCCAGAAACTTTGCAAGTATATTTTAGAGAATAACATCCTGACCATGGCATGGAATCCTAGACTATTTCACAGTGAGGACAATAAATAAGACACATCTGGAAATTCAAACAAGTGTCTTCAGTGTTCATTGGGATCAAGTCTTCTGTATCCTTTTTCACACAGTGATCCTTATGTGTGCACCTACTCACACATGTCTGCTGTGGCTGTTAATCACTTTGCTACACCAGCTTTTGAATATCACAAAGGAAAGATCCATGTCATGGCATTACTATTACATTCTTCAGGAGGCACAACATCAGGTGGTGTTGATCAGCTTAGACTTCCAAATTTCTACCTATCTTACTGTGTAAACAACCTCTTACTTTTGAGTGCAGATAATCCTTTGTTTATTTAAACAAGTAAATGCTACTGGAACAGCATTTTCATTGAGGGCGCAAACTTCTGACCTGGAAAGATTTTCATAAGCAATAACACTTGTCTTCTTCTTACTTCTACATATACATAGGTTTAAAAAGACTCAACATTATTAATTACTTCATTGGAAGAAAGTAAGCTGCAGAACTGGAATAGAGACAGAATAGTGATAGAATGTGGAGAGGTACTTCTCGTATCTGAAATAGATAAGTAGCAATGGAAGAAGCAAATCAGTAAAAAAGTTGAAAACTAAATTAAGAAAAAATAAATTAATGACATGATTAGGCTTTATACATTTAGAGAGTAAAGTTATTTGAAAACTTGTTCATTTGTATTCCAGCTCTGTAAAAATCATCCTGGGATTTCCTTTCCATAGAAAATTCTAATATCTCTGAAATATCCTTTCACCCTTTATTAGAATAAAAATTTAGTAATCCAAAATAGTCTTTGTAATCACTTCCATCTTTGACATCTCAAATTTACCTTCCTGTGACATGATTGTGGTAAATGTCAGACTATTTCAATAGGATTCATATCAGTAAGGAAAGAGAGAATTGTAAAATAAAAATGCATAAAACGTACAGGTACCTTTTGTAATTTTTGCTTTTTGAGGCACAATAAGAGAAAATTAAATGAAAATATGGTAATACCACTAGGCAATACATATAGTAGCTAAGGTTATCTGCTTTCATGTTATTTTTTTAATCCAGTAAGTTAAGATAGAAGAATTTACCCAGACTAGAACTTTCAGTGCAATCTATGAAAATACCCTGATGCTGATTCTAACATGAATTACAATTATATTGTGGCCAGGTGCAGGAGAGTTGAGACAAGTTTGCAACTATATTTTGGCAACTTTAGACTTATTTTGTTTATGTAGTTGCCTTTTGCAAAATCCCAATCTGTAGATGGTCCAGCACCTCACTTAAGAAAGGAATAGCATTTAAGTATAATTTAAATTTTTATTCAAATATAATACAGTAAAAAATGGTGTCACTTTAAAAACATTATCATCAGAAAAAGTGTAGCACCTTGTTTTATATATATATATATATATATATATATGTNGTGTTTTATATATATATATATATATATATGTATTTTATGCACATGTATTCGTCAAAGTGCCAGTGATTGTATAATCACCCACAAAATCAGACACCCAGTCTAGAAGTCAATACCTTTCTTTTTTGAGTTCTGTAAACATTCTGATATTTCGTGTACATACATGCTACTATGGATGAGCTGAGACAGCTTTGTCTTAATATGTGCTGAGTCTTTGTGGAGTCATTGGCACAAATAATTATTTCTTCCCTTCTTTTAACAACGATACACCCTGCTCAGTTTTGGTTATAAACACATAACACCTCCATAGCAGCCAGAGCAACTCCCTGCAAGGAGGACAGACATTTGGCAAGTCCTGAATTGATCCATTGATTGTGCTGATATGATTTAGTGGGGTGGTCAGAAGCTGTCCAAGACAAGGCGACTGCAGCCAGTCCTCCTCGGGACGACACTGAGGGTTCTGCAGACCACGGCTGGTGTCACCTCCCAGCTGGACAGCTAATATTAACATGAGTTTGCCTGTGTTTAATTGTAATTACTGAGAAGTCATGCATTGCACTTTAAAGGTCAGGCCTGTTTTTCTCTCCAGTCATCAGGATACTGCAGAATGTCTTTCACCTTTACTGACAACAGATGGAAATGAAAAAAATCTGTGTATGTAACTGTAAAAGAGAACAGTGTCTTTAAGGTTTTCCAGTTTTCTTCCCTGAAGAACCTGTGCTCCAATACAATAAGCTAAATATAAAA
Organism: Oreocharis arfaki; assembly: GCA_013398015.1. Taxonomy (NCBI): domain Eukaryota; kingdom Metazoa; phylum Chordata; class Aves; order Passeriformes; family Paramythiidae; genus Oreocharis; species Oreocharis arfaki. The sequence goes on from VZRR01006994.1 coordinate 616,508, forward strand.
AAATTGCAAATGAAGGAAAACACCTACCTAATCTCTCAGATTTAATTCAAGCACTCACAGGAAACCAATGAAAATTAATTGGGTAAAGAAAACTTCAGATAATCAGGTCTCTTCTATTTCTTTCTGCCACATTCTCTGTCAGGAATATTTATCTTTATTTTTCATTGGACAGGTAGGTAGGAAATAAGAAATTAAATTAATTTGATGTGCTAAGCTAAAACTCTGAAAGTATTTAATGATAGAAGCCCTTCTCAGATTGCTGGAAACAAGTCACCTAGGGTATTATGTTTAGTATTTAATAAAAGTAGAAAAAGATACTTCTCACGTTTTAAGGTTGACTTTGATATTTTCCCTTTAAGTTTTAATGTTCTGTTTTGCTGATCTTGGAAACACATGTATGAGAGACATGATTTATTTTTAGATTTAAAAACTAAATAGCAAAATAATTTTTTAAGAAAGCAGTTCAATATGCAAGGGTTTACACTTGCTCATTTGCCTTAAATATTACTTGTTCTTATTTAAGGTTAGATGGCCATTTTTAATGCTATTAATCTAGACTTAGAATTTCAGTTAAATACCATAAAGAATATTTACAAATATATGTATACATTTGGGGGGGTTTTGCTTGGTTTTTTTTTCTTTTTTTTTTTTTTTTTTAATTTCCAAGGAGGAGTGAACAGCTGTTTTATTTCTCTCTTTCAAGATAGGCCAGGTGACTGTGCCACTCGTTTGTCTGATCCAAGATCTTAGTAGTTTGTAGTCTACCATGTATCCACTGATGGAGTCCACTTGCTCCAACCTACCTGCCTGTAATTCCCTTTAGATTCTTTTATGACCATTGATTTCTTCATCAACTTTGCAGTGCCCTTGTGTTCCTGGATTTGCCTGTTCTTCATGCATGCATTTGATATTTCAGATGTCTCTTGAATTTTACTGTACATGCAGTCTTATCCCCCATTCATCAAATTTTTCTCTCTGAGGTCATGTGGCGTTGGCAGCAGAGGTTACAACTGTACGAAAATAATCAGCAGGGGTAAGCCTCCAGCAGTGGTCTGGGCATGCAAGCGTCCATATTGCTTGTATATCGGAACAAGGTTAGGAAAGGTTTTAGCCATTGGAAATTAACTGTCTTCCACATAAAGCTCAGGCACAGTATGGGCTATAGTAGGAGTCAGGGACCTGTTAGGCTGTATACATCAGACATATTTTAAGGAAGACAGGAGGGAGTGAAACCACATGCACTGCTCAACTATCTCTCAGGTCAAGGAGCAGGAGAGTGCATTGCAGATTCAGCATTACTTAGGTTACAAAGGATCAAAGGCATAGACCAAAGTCTGGGTGGTTACCAGCTCCAAGCCTTCAGTCACTGTTTATTAACAGCCAAACTGCTGTTAGTCATCAATATACGTGCATTACTCTTAGACACATCCTACCACATAGGTACCGATGAGTTAAATGCAAAAATATAGACTTTAAAATTAGAACAAGAGTTTATCAACATCAACAAGATTACATAGTTAGTTTTACCTTATTTCTTGGTGGAATATATTAAAAATGAGGAGCAGCTCACCATTGTGTAAATCATCATGAAAAAGCACTTTTGTACTTACAATGGAAATTCCCAGAATGGATATAAAATGAAAACAATTTTTTTCTAGCTAGAGACAGGAAAAGGAACAGCAAAAAGACAAAAACAAAAACACAAAAGAAATAAAACAAAAACAACCCACAAAGGTCTTAAATTAATAATAATAATAATAAAGTTGCAACCATGTTTTAGAATTAAAAAAAAATTGCAAAGTGCTACAAACCACTCTATTTTAAAAGATGGAGTCTAGTTCTATATTTTAGCTTGCAAGCTTTCCAACAAAAATAAACTGTCCCTGTTATTTCTAAAATATTTTTCTAATTAAATTTATTTCAAAATCATTAAAAATTATTAAATTTATAGTCAGTGTGCCAACATGCTGACATTTGTCTTCTTAGATTATTTTATCTCAACAGTTCACTTATTGAAATGATGGAAAATAATGTGTGCTATATGGAACATAAATAATAAAAGTTTCCTAATTTACTTCATCTTACCTTTTACATCTGCATTTGCATATCAAAATACTCTAAAAGGCAAATTGTCAAATAACTCTAAAATTAACAATAAAAGCTTGAAAATCATGGACTAAGCAGCTGTGAGTATCCTGTCTAGAGGAAAAGAAAAATTCATGCCTTAATTATACAGCACCTTGCCAGCTTCTGACCACAGTCATAAACACATTTAATGTAAAAAAAAACAAAAGAAAAAGAAAAAAGGATGCTATTTGCTTCTCAAAGACTGATTTGGCAAAGGATTTTTGCTTCCAAGCATCTTTACACATGAAGGTAGCCCCTATGAGATCTGTGAGAATGTTTTGTGTAAACATCCTTGTGTTCAGAAGCACTGGGAGGACTGAATCCTAACAGTAACATAAACTATTAAGAAAACTTCTGAAGGGAGAGAATTTACCTTGGTGTGAAACTTGGTTGCAAGTGACAGGAGAATCAGATCCTTAGTGTGTATCTGTTACGGTAAGTAGCACTTCATTGCTCTAAGTGAAAACTGTGACTACATAACAGAGAGTGCATAACTTCATCATTTCTCATTTTATGAAAATGCTAACAGTGCACAGACATCAAAAACTAATCTAAACTATTAACACAATACTCAAACAAACTGAAGTGATAAGTACAAATAAAAGTATCTGTGTTGGCTGAGTCTTGGAGTGATGGCTGATTTATCTCACAGAGCACTTAGAAATCAGTGTTTAATTCTTTTTTTCTCAGCTCTAGATCACAGGTCATGTACTTAACTACACAAATCTATTTAAATAAACAATGTGCTTATGCATCATTATTCACTCTGCATGGCTGCAGTCCAACTCAAAGGAGATGGGGGCAGGAAGAGCAACACTGTTATCTTTGTCAGAAGAAATGAAGGGGGAAGATTTTCAACTGATATATCTTAATATATTATTTTGCTCAAATGCTTATTCATGTTGCTGAGGGCTTTTGAACAAAGTAGTTTGGTAAAATTTACAAGGTATCACTGGAGAAAATTTTGTCTTGTACCATCTACATTTCCATAAACCTTGAGTCAAGTACTCAGATGTCCAAACTGGTGCATTTCCAAAATGTGAAGCAGACCAGGAAAGGATATCTCACACCAGCCAACATTTTTTCACACAAAGAAATTAACATTATTTCTCATAAATGTGTGACCTATATAAGAACTCAAAAAGAATACCATTTGCCTTTTAGTTACAATTAATGCCTAACAAAAAAAGTGACATAGTAATTTAGATGTGCTTATTGTATCTTTTTCATATATCTTCCATTTGACTTAGACTGGCATAAAATCCATACTTAGCTCTCTGGGATTGTTCTAAGGCTTAATGGCTGCTACACCAGGGTCAGCCTTTGGTTTAGAGTAGGTGTGTGCTCAGATGCTTCCACTGGCTCTATCTCCTCTCCATTGCCCTCTGATGCCTGACAGTTTAGAGCACCCCTGTAGATTTTTTATAAGCTCTGTGTATTTTTTCGAGTTATAGTTTCCTGTAGCTTGAAAATTTGTGACAGAAAGTATTTTTTTCTTAGCAGCCAAATTAACAAAAGTAGCATAGATTGATACTCTTTTCCTATCAGTTCTACCTTTTCCTATCCGTTCTAAGATTCAGGTATGCAGGTGAAGATGTTAGCTTCTAGTTTGTTGGTTACCTTTTGCACAGAAGATATTGCTGTCCAGTGTTAATTGATCAGGTAAATGCATTAAGTTAAAGGACTGTTTAAAAGGATCTGCTTCTCTGAAAATATAAAATAAAACATTGTTTTTTCTTATGTGATTAGATATTTGGGGAACTTAATGTTTCTCCTAATAAGAAATATGTAGTTTATGAATCATATTGATATAGATACAGAAAAAAAATTAATTCTTATTGGCTATTATTTACATTGAGGTAGTTGTGCTTTCTAATTTCTTTTTTGGCTTGCACAATAAGGGCAAAGTTCACTATTAGTCTTTTTCATCATGCTCTTCCGGTTAATGTGTAAGAACAAACACCTGAATGTCAAGAAAATTTCCTCCCAGAAACATGCAATAAAGTTGCAGAATATGGTCTTTTAATATTTGATTATTTTTAGCTGGCTGAAAATATACAACTAGAATTAGTCAGGTCTGGAATTCACTATACCTTCAACTCAGCTGCATGTACTGTATTACCACACAGATTATCTGACAGACATAGACACATGCATTAACGAAGTTCTCAAAACTGCCTGTCTCACATGTGCAAGATTATGAACGCATGCTGGTGATCCCTGACATTCCAGAATACTGACCAGATTGGTGGGTGCAACGTTAGATAGTGCATAATAAGCTCATAGCTCCATGAAGGCCCGAGCTCTCAAGGCACCCCGGTAGCCTGGGACACTGGTGTCTGTGAACACACTGCAGAGTGTGTTCTGCCAGTCTCCGAAATTGGGCCGAGCACGTACAGAGTGGGAAGATGAGAGTAGGCACATATTTCCTTTGGGTTCTAGGCTATTAATTTTTTTTATTGCATCAGTCATGCTTTTCTTTTACACAATGCAAAGTAGTGAAAAGGAGACAGAACCAAACTTGTAGCGTTTTCTCTGTGACTGAGGCTGAAACACAACAAGTTATGGGCAATCTGACACTTCCACTTGAATAATAAATATGCTTTTCAACAATTGCTGAGTATCAGATGGAAGAATGAAAAATTAATTATCATTTAATTATTTATCAAGGACATGAATACAGCTTCTTTTCTAGTGAAGGACCTCAACATAATGATTTTTACAAAACATTGCCTTTCTGTCTCGTGATGAGACCACTGTCTGTCTCCATGAGCTATCTGATAACTAAATAATGAGGCAATTGAAAACTTACAAAAAGGAAAAAAAAGTTAAAAGTAATGAAATAACACATATTTATAAAATTTTTTTCATATGGAGTGTGTAGTGAATTACATCAGTCAACTGATACAGAAGTTGCTAAAAACTTCTTTTGCCACTGAATAAACTAAATGTATTCTCTGGTTACCAAAGTAGATCTCTGGTTGTGTCAAAAGTAGATGATAAACTTTAAAAACCATTTAAAATTGGTGTTACTGTAGCATCTCATTCACATGACACCAAGGTAGTAACTATATAGAACCTCATTAACAGTGAACCAAAGTGGAGTACTTTTAACAGAACATCTGTGAGGTTTAACAAGAATACTTTCATTATGCTTTCAGGAAAATCTGTCATAACTGTTAACAAGATAACAAGTTTAATTGATAAAATCATCCTGGAGGGGAGAACTTAAAAAAATAGAGTGACATAAAAACCAGCTTGCATTTGTCCTTAACACTTATAATGAGGATTGTATATTTTTTTTCATTTTTAAGTGAAACTTTTTGAGGAAAGCCTCATGGAAATTTATTTTTCAATTAATTAAAAAGATCAATGAAACCAGTCCTGTGATTATCTGAACTAAAACATTTTCCAAAATTGTAACTGGCAAATACCATTTAAGGAGTCAAAGATAGCGTCTCTATTTTTCCCACTCCTGAAGTATGCTGAGCTGCAAATCAAGCCTAAACTACATTTTAAAAAGATATAGTTTTGTTTCTTTGAAATGCATATTGCAATTTGGGACTCCAAAGTTCACACTTAGTAAAAAGACAGAAACAAGATGAAAAGGACTCTAAGTCATGTGACTTTCATGACACTGAGTGAATTTTAGAAGAAAATTTTGTGGACTGGTCCTTTTATTAATTCTAAAATCCAGGAAGTCCTGCTGCTGCACTGCATTGAACTTTGTAGAAAAAAAAAAAAAAAAAAAAAAAAAGAAAGCTGGCTTCACTTTAAGATTACACCGCACTGCTTTGGAGAAGGTGGAAATCTCTGCTTCACAGACAGTCTCATAACCCAAACCTCATCCCAGAATAAATCTAAAGCAACAATGGGCAGCTATGTCTGAGATACTGCACCTCTAAACACTTCCAGATTCGCAGGGCTGTGTGTACTTGGTTGCACTCCATTTAGGCTAAGCCCCAAGGTCATACAAGCCCTTCCTTGTTTCTCACCTATGGTGCGCTCCACCAGGACACCAGCGCTGCAATAGAGATGCTGAGACTTTGGAACATGCCACAACACATCCAAGTGAGGCCTCCACTGATTTGAGTAAAGAGAAGGAAATTAATTTGAATTTCAGAACAATTTAGGTGAGATGAATCCCCCAGCTTTTACAATGTACACCATCTTTTTAGTGTTTCCTTTAGCAAGGATGCTGAGGAGGAGACAGGATGCCGTTCAATGCTCTCCTACCCCCTCAGTGTTCCATACAATGACCTGAAAGTATATGCTGGTAACATAAACATGCCTTTGGGAAATAGTGCTCTTGATTCCTATGCTGGAGGAATCAGTGTCTCCCTAGCAGTGAGGAGATGCTACTCCTAGCCCTTTTATGTATTATTCTACCTCTTCTGACCCAGAGCTAGTCTGCACCACATATTCTCATGTTATCATATAAAGTAGTGACTGATATTAAAGAAATATAAAAAAATATTTTTTCTTCCTTTCATACCATGTTTATTTATCTCGGTTGTTCAGAATAAGCTCAGTAGTGTTGTTTTAGAAAGCTGTAAAATTCAACAAGTGTTGATATAGCCAGAACAATTTGTTAACATTATGTTTGAGACTATCAGGTGGTACATTTCATGTAATTTATTCAAGGAAGCATACTCCTAGGATTAAATTTATTTCCAACCACAAGAAAATAACAAATAAAATGTGAAATGTGTCTCAGAAGAATGTTGAACAGTTTCAGACCTTCCCTTGATCTCTATAGCACTTTTTACTTTCAATGTCTCACAGCAAAAACACTTGAAATGTTTTTGATATTCTTATATCACCAGAGAGCATTTTACAAGTTGTTGGAAGTAGTTTATAATGTACATATTTATTTATTTTCTGTACTGTCCATACATTTTAAGTCAACAGGTACACATAAAGAAGAAAAAAATATGAGTTTAAGAGAAACTTTAAGTCTCATAGCAATTACTCTTTTGTTTTCCTGTTAAAATTATGCCCTATGTTTCATTGTCTATGAGGGAAGCAAAATGTAGCACATGACAGCCAAAAACCATTCAAATAAAACATATGCAAACAGGAAAGTAGTTCTGTAGTGAAATAGAGGTCTACCTACAGCAAAACATAAACTGACTTTGAAATGAGAAATTCCAGAAAGAATTAGATCTAAAATATAGAGAGCTAATATAGTTTCAGCAGCTGTTTTAAATATACATAAATAAATAAATGATAATTTTTTCCCTAGATAAGAAGAGTATTCATAAGAAATTTTCACTGGATTAATTTCCTATTAATTTTTCTGTGCTTTCATTCTTAACATAAGTTAAACACTCTATCTTACTGCTCTGAGATAGTTCAAAATGAGTGCTTTCAAAACAGAGGTGGAATAACTGTAAAAAATCCTCATTGTCATTGTTAATTAAAACTTAAAAAGTGGAAAAAATATTAAAAATACCTATGGCTGCTGAATTAGAATGAGTTGTTGACTGTTATGCAATCAAAAATACCTGTCAGATACAGCTATAGCTGTTAATTTAACTCCAGTTGCTTTTAATTTAAACCCAGTTCATGTGACAACCTGGCAGGGTAAGCAACAATGTGATGAAATTGCTTGAAGTCATAAGCCTTAGTCAGCTCTTCTTCTTATATGCATATATGTGCTCTGGCTTAGCACTGGACATAGTTAATTTATTCATTAGGCAATTCAGAGAAAATAATGATACTCAGAACCTGGCAGAATAATTAAATTTTCTTCCAACCACAGTGTAAAAAAAAATTATTAACTAGAATTAAATGAAAATTACTTTAATACAATCATTATAGATACATAAGTTTATATAACAGGAGCAGAAGATGTTTTGATTGATTGTATAAATGAAATATGACAAATATCTTGGGAAGGATTTCTTTGATTTCCTAATTTTTTCCACCACAGAACAGATCAATATATAAGGTTAGCATGCAGCTATGGAACATGTGGGGGCATTGATAATGGCTTTGATATAAAGCTACAGAAAAGAATATAATTCTATTAGAGTATCTCGTGTGAGCACATATCTAAAATTTTACTGAACTTATGATGCTTATTTGGTGTTTATTTCCAAGCAGGCATAGCAGATCCACGTTTGCTGTAAAACTTCATACAATAGGAGACTAGTAACATTAAAAACAGACAAAAGGAGGGAAAATCAATCACAAAGCTGAATAAGATAAAAAGAATGACATTTGTTATAATCAGGAACAGAATGATAAATCAAGCAAATACTAAAGCTTTTAGGACTTTGACATTTTTCTTTGGATAGTTTCACAAAGAGATATTTACTGTAAAAAGTAAATTAGTCTAACAAGGTGCAGAGTAAGCACTTCTTACAAATATGTAGCTAAATCGTTTCTAGTAGCTACTGGTGAGCAGAAGTAAGATCTCACACTTTCGCATTTAATAAAGAATAAAGGTCATTAATTATTTCATACTGCACAGTGTTATACTTTGAATGCACTGTAGTCTAATAAGTCAAAGACCACACAGCTAAAACATTTTTTTCATTTTGTGAATCAATTGAATTACTGTATTATACAATATTTGGCACAGACACTTATCTGCACGCACATGCACAAATACAAAACAAAAAGATCAATGTCAACATATCTTACATACAACTAATTAGAGTTCAGCCTTCCTAATTTTAGGTGGTTTTACTGAAATCCTGAAGTACAGTTATTTCCTTTCATTTCTTTCATGTCCGGACAGAGATTGATTACTTTTGCAAGCACTAGCATGCAATACTCTGCACTTTTAAACAGCCGGCATGGTTCCTGACCTAGCCTGACAGCCAAGAAGAGTGCTTAGAAGCCATATACAGTCATGACTCAGGACTAAGCAATTCCAAATGGGTAGTTCTAATACCACTACATGTGTCTGGGGGTAAGAGAATTTACCTGCTTAGGCACAATTTCTACTATCTTAATTGGCCTTTGGGGTCGCAGAGTAGTCATTGTCCTTTTTTTTGTTTATTGGAAAGACTTAGGCATAGTGAAAAACATTGACTAAATTTTATGGCTTTCAATATCACGCTTAGATGCTGCATCTTAACGCATTTCACTTTTAAGATTATCAAATTAATACATACATGATTGTAATACAAATCCTATAAAACACTCACTGCTTAACCTTATTATGTTTTCAGGCAAAAAAGAGCTTTATAGTTTGATTTGATGGGTCAATAAAAGTGTTAAGAGTTTAATAATATTCCGCTTATTTTACTTATGATCCCTTTGGAATGAGATCACATATGGGCATACTATCCAGCATTCACTGTTTCTGTTGTGGCTTGCAGTCACTGCTTCTGTAGAATGAGATTTATATTATTTGAGAGATATGCTGTCTAAAGTATTTATCCTACTGTATTCTTAACCCTTGAATTCTAAGTTATGTAGGCATACAAAGTGTCTACAGTGATTTGTTCTCAAAATCAGAATTTAACATCATCAGATTTGATGATGTGGTACATTGAGTACACGAGTGAAAGGAACTATCTAGTATTACTTCCAAGGTTTGATACCTAAAGCACAAAAAGGACAACGAAAATAGACAGGTAACATGAAAATTCTGAGGACCTTCAAGGGAAATATATATAGTCCAGAAGTCTATTTGTCTTTTCTGAATGATATTGACAGTGGGTCAACTTGGGTGAACTCATACATTTTTACAAGGTTGACATTCAATTGAGTTTAGCTTATGCAAAAAGTATTTTGGAGTTATATTTGCTGATACTATCATATTCCTTTCCTACTTTCACTATTGCTTAGTTTTAAGGCAGGCTAGGAGTTTGTCCAAGGGCATATTTTTATTCATAGTCATTGTCAGATAACCCATGAAGCACAAAGGCGCTCAAAAACTTCTCAGAATTGATGAAGTAAAGAAGTGATTTAAAAGCTGATAAAAGCAGAGAATCAATGCATGTCAGATATATAAATCAACAGTTTGTAACCGTAAAGTGCTTCATGCTTTGGTCTAATGAGAAAAATTGTTGGTTCTGTGGAAGTAACAAAATGGGTTACATAACATGTGTTTAGGAGAAAGATGAAGTACTTTTGGGGATTTTACTGCAGGAAGACTCTGCAATATGTCCCAGTCTGCAGCTACAGGAGCCTGTCAAACAGGTCATAATATACATAACATGTTTTTCTTTACAGAGGACAGCAAACATGGAAAAACACAGCAAACATTGCAGTGTCCGATGAATAAGTGGTGACTGACTGTGGTGATCTGAAGACAGTTGCACAAACTCTACCAGAATTACCTTTATAACTCTTCAATGCTGCATCCAGTATTCCCACTGAGCCTGTTTCTGTCTCTTCTTCCCATTCAGCACCATGGAATTTAAGTATATTTTCTGCCTTAATCTACTGTATAGTTTGAATGTGGCTGAACTTTAGAAACAGATTATTCAAAACATGTTTAGGGAGAGATGATAAGTTGTAGTAGTCCATTCTAAATCTTCCTTTTCAGATACTTAAGAAACAGGCTGAAGCAGAAACGTACAATTAATACCATGAATTAGAGGCATTTTAAAATTAAATAAGTAGTTTGTGCTTCATTTATTCAAGCAGTCGGTTTACACAGCCTGAAAATTTGTTATTGAAAATTGCATGCAATGTTAGAGACTACATCCATTCATTCATTAATTGAAAAAAACTCACATTTCTTCTATAAGCATACCATTTTGCAATTACCATTTTACTTGATAGATGCAAAGACTCCCAATGAACATAAAAGATTATTTAATTTTTCTCAATGCAATATCTAAACCACAGAAGGATAACAATGACAATAAAAGTGTATTTTTCATGAGATTTCATCTACAGGATTTTTTCGTCTGTTAAAATGCTACTTATTGTGTTTTCCAGCCCAATCATTTTTTTCTAGTTCACCTAGGCAGCTTTTAACTTGATTTTAACCAGGAAGCTGATTTGAAGGCATGAAACATCCCCACCCTATCTTTATTATTAATAAAAATTGGGAGATTTGAACTGCCTTAAACAGACAGGAAGCTTTTTCTTGTGCTTGAAAATAGAAAGCATTTGTTCAGCATTTATTCTAGTACTGTGGCCAGAGTAAAAGGCCAGGAAGCCTTCAAGTTAATTTTTTATGGTGAAAAAAGAAATAATAAAAACCAGGAAGGCATGAAACTTCTTATGATTTGCTTTACTTAATACAAAGTGTAATTTTAACTGCTTCAACTTCTTGGGTAAAAAATGTACTGAATGATTGAGTCAGGTAAATTGTTATGAATACATTATATAGTGAAACTTTTTCTTCTTTCTTAGTTTACAAGTTAAGGGGTTTTAATTTTTTTTTTTTACTTGTAAATGAGCTTGCTATTCCTGTACATATACCAAAATAAATATTTTTGGGTAGGGGTCTTTTGCTCTCTTTTGGGGATTTTTCTCTTTGTTGTTGCATTTACACTTTCTAGCTAAAGCGATTTGAGAAATCTGGAGGTACACAATACTTGAATGGCTTCAGTTCTAAATTGGAGGGGACTTTTTTGTTTGTTTATTTTTTCCACAATAAAATAAGTTTAATACAGCATTTAGAAAATTTTAAGATTTCTTCTCTAATCTTATACTGTGTAGAAAGAGATTTTTTTTATCAGTTCTAGGATGATATTTTTTTATCAGTTTTAGGATGATTTGCAGTGCATTATAGAGAATGATATTAATATTCAGCATCTATCTCAGCAAGAACAGAATAAAAAAGGCACTGTCTTAATGGTATTTATTGACTGGTCTCAGTAAACCTTAATATTAACTAAAAAAAAAAGAAACAAAACAAAAAACAAAGCAAAAAATATATAGATCTAAATACTAAAGATCAATTTTATGTTTTTGCATGCAAGAAATTACTCCAAGATTGAAAGGCATATATTCAGCACTATAGTTCTTAGTTCAGAAGTCCTAATAAATGCAAGTAATATAAATTAGATGTTAGCCTTCCTCTATTTAAACGTAGAATAATGTCAATAATAATTCTTAATGCCATCACTTATGTATGATCCTTACGTTACCTTTAATTTTTAATCTTAGGTGTTCTTCAGTCATCGTCAAATGGGAAGAAATCTACTAATTCAGAAAGGCTGGAATTTACCCTATGGTGGAGGCTAATGCCTTTCTTACATGCCACTTAAACCTTATTTTGAAGGTTTAAGCAGGATTCAAGAGATGAAGTGGCCTGTGACATATCTCTGTACAGAAACAAATTTCCCCTTAGCAAAGCTTACATGTTGCAAAAAATCCCAAATACTCTATAAACTGAGAAAAAAAGGCACAAGGACCTCATATACAGAGACATGTTAACTGTATTGTTCCTAAGGTAAAAGCCACATTACTGGTAGATTTTAACAGAAGTTGTAATGCTCAGCACTTTGTGATCCTTTATTTTATTTTATATTTTATTTTATATTTTATTTTATATTTTATTTTATATTTATTTTATTTTGTAAAAGTAAGGCCACAGAAATAATCAGTCCCATCTGCATGCACAAAAGACATGACACAGGGAACAAAAACCATCTGAAACAAAACTATGCTTCCTTTCACAAGCAATAGGGGAAATTAATGTCATCACTAAGCTGAAGACATAAAGAGATTCAAAATTAAAAATCCTTTGAAAGCTTCCAACAAGATTCCTATAATCAGCAGGAAGATAAGTAATGATCAAAGCCCCTTAAAATAATATTGCTCACCCCATTAGAACTGCTTAAATGTACCCTACCATTCATCAGAAATTATACAAGATTACTGCAGAAACTATGCCATTGTTTCAGTAAGAAGCCCAGATGTTTTAAGGGTAGACTTCACAACTCACATAAGGTTAAAAGCCAAGACTAAAAAAGAAACCAAACCAAACCAAACCAAAACATATCACCCCCTCCCCCCACCCCTGCCAGCTGCAGTTATAATCCTTCATTATTGTTAATGTAACACTTCATAGGTGCTCAATTGCTCTGCCAAATTGCCTCATATTGAAGTTGAGTCATGGAAAGGGAAGCAAAGTGAATGCTCGCCTAGTGGAGTGATATTAGTATTTTTGTTTGGGCTTTGTTGTTTGGGCTTTGTTGTTTGGTTTTTTTTTTTATTTCCATAGAAATGTATGGTATAACCCTATTGTTTTTTTCTTTTCTCTTGAAGAACCACTCTGATTTTGTTAAATTTCATCTCAGTTACACTGTGATTAGTGAAAGAAGAAAAGCGCAGTTCTACATACTTCATCACTAATGTCGCCCTATGAAATAGCCCCAGGGACATCACACACTGTTAAGTGTCAATTTAGGATCTGAAAACATTTCTAAGTAGAAGTCCAGAATAATGTGGGTTTGACAGTTCTACTAAACATTTGAGATTTATTATCTACTACACTGTGTGCTTTTAATAGCAATATTGTTATTGCTTTTGTCGATAACAATTTAAAGTGGTCACCTTGTCTCCTCCTTTAGACATTCAGAGGTAGCTCATATGGCATTGTTTATTAGAATTACTTGTAGATGGAGGAAGTTTGCAGTGTTTCAGAAATTGCTTGGTGCAAGTTGTTTCAAAGTGAATGTCAGCTTTTAGGAGATGCAGTGTGCAAACTCAATTTGATTGTCACATTTATTTACCTAGATTTAAAGACACGCAAGCATAGGAGCTCTTATTTTATGCTTCAGGTATGCTTGTCAATATAACTGCAGTGCAAAAATCTGTATGAATTAAAACCAGGAGCATACTTGCCTCAGATACTCATACCCAAGTAAGACAAACACCATCCAAATAAAATCAGCACATTTCCATTTCACCTAAATCCCAAATATGTTTTATCCACTATCCCCATCAATTTTTGTTATTCTCAAATATTTTATAACAGCTTTGTAACCACAACCTCTAGTACCTTGTGCATGATTACATTACCTTGAAATCCAGGAAAATTCAATCACCTCCAAAAAATCTCCAAGAAATCTTTCAAACAAGTTTAACCTATGCCAGCAAACACCCAACCAAATATGTTAGGCAACTACTGCAAGTAATTAGAATAGAATAGAATAGAATAGAATAGAACAGAATAAAAATTATTTTCCATTTAAAGGGACTGGCATGCTCTTAAGGGCGCAGCCCAAATGCCACTAACTCTGACAGGTTTGGAACGTTAACCACTCCTCCAGGAAACCTGTTTCAATGTTTGACCACCCTCTCACTAAGCCCAGTCTAAACCTCCTCTGAATGATTCCCACACGTCCTGTCACTGGGTACCAGAGTGATCAGCAGCTTCCTATCCCCTTCCTGGGGAAGCCCAGGAACCTGAGAGAGTGACGAGATCACCCATCAACCTTCTTTTGTCCAAAATACACAACCCTGCATTCTCAGCCACTCTTGATAGAAAATTCCTTCACGTTCTTTCACCAATTTTTTGCATACCTTTGGACACATTCAAAGACCTTCACATCGTCCTTAAATTGCGGGGCCCAGAACTGTGCACAGCACCCGTAGTGAGACTGTTGCAATGCTGAATACAAAGGGAAAATCACCTCTTTTGACCAGCTGGTCATGTTTGATGCACCCCAGGATGATATTTGACCTCTTGGCTACCGGGGCACACTGCTGACTGCCACTGAGACTGCTGATGACCAGAAGATCTCCTTCTGCAGGGCTGCTCTCCAGCCACTCTCCTAGTTTATACTCAGCATTATTCCATCCTAGGTGTAGAAGTCCGGCACATGGACTTGTTAAATTTCATCTCATTAATCATAGCCCGTTGCATCTATGATGACAGCTTCAGCCTATCTAGATCCCTCTGAAAGGCCTGCTGTCCCTCAAGAGAACAGCACCTCCCAGTTTGGTATTATCAGCAAAGTTGATAATGGTGCTTTCAGCTCCTGCAGCCAGATCACTGGTAACATACTGAATAGAGCTGGGCCTGGAACTGGGCCCAGAGGAGCACCCCTGGTGACCAGCTGCCAGCCAGATGGAGCCTCATTCGCTGTAATCCAGCACAAATGTATTGCATGGTAACGAAGAGACTTTTTTCTTCATTGAGAACATTACCACAAATTTTTCAGCATTGTCTCCAAACTTCTGAAAGGTTTGGCATTGGAAACATAATACACTATCTAATCTCATACAGAAAAAGGTCAGATACCAATAAAAATGTTTGGATTTCATGAGGAACTGTGCTTGCTGAGGTCAATTTGGGAAGTAATTCTGGGTGAATAAAAGCAGTCCTACTCTCATTTTGTAGTCATCTGGAACAAATAGGGGGATAACGACAAAAAACCCTCATAATGATTTATTTCAAAGAGAAGATAGTCTACCAAGTGTAGACAAGTGACAAAGCAGGAACAAACAGTTGAGAAAGAAAGCCAGATCATTTAATTGAAGCTTCTTGCACAAACTCAAGCAGAAATGGGTGACAAAGTATGAGGTACTTGACCACATTAAAAGGTAGTTTTCCAAACAGAAAAGAAACATTTTTCCTCTAAAGCACCCAATTAATTTCTATATTGAAAATTAAAGCCTTTGTCAAAAACAGTCAGTATTTTCTTGACAATTCCAAAAAACAAGAATAATAAGGAGTAAAACATCAAAATATGGAACAGAATTTTCTCAAAAAAATCATTTTTCAACATAATTTTGAAATAAGTAAATATTTCTCCTTCTGAGTCAGGAAGCACAGATATTTTTATTCCTATTTTCTAAATTTGTAAAGGTGAAAAGGAAAAAACATACCATAACTGCTTGAAAAACTTCACTAAATAGTCAACAATACAATAACAGATGTGAGATCTAGGATATGGCAGCAGGGCAATTGCTTAGAGCTTTAAACTACAGAAAGTCCCAATAGACCCAGCAAGGTAGTTAGCCCAGTGATTTGCAAGAATGATGGAAAAGGAGCCTGTGAGTTAACCTCTTCCTTGAGCATTTGGTTAAGAATAATGACAACACCTTCACATCTCTCCTCTTAAACTGAAAAAGACATGTGCTATAAATTTTGTGAAATGTGAGAATAATCCAAGACTGATTTAGACAGAGTGAATCTGTGGTGGTCTTCTGGATTTAATGGATATGCACCATGTGTGAATTTGGCTACTGAATGGGACTTCACACTTTCCATTTGGGGCTATTTTAAGCACCTAGCATTGGCACAAGTTAGACGATCTGTAGGTAGGAGCTGATAGTCAATAGATTAAAATAAAAAAAAGAAAAAAAAGGAGGTGTCTCCACAGAATGGTCAAGAATCTTGAAGTCAGGAAGCCCAAAATTTGGCACTGTGAGTGATTTCCCCTTTACCACTTTCCAAATACATAATTTGTCTGTTTTTCCTAATACATCATTTTAATATGCAAATTCATATAACTGAAATCCTATTAGTGTTATTCAAAAAGTTGCATTTTAACGAGATGCATAAAGCACTCATACCTGCCCAAAAGTATATCTCTGAAGAAAGTTTTAAATAAAATTATCTCCTCTGTTCAGTTTATATTTAAATGTTTATAAGTTACCAACACTTGCCATGGAAAATGATTCAATTATTCAGTAAAGAAATTATTTCATTGGCGAACAAAATTCCATTAAGTTACTTATGACATGAAATGAGAAACAGGTAATACGTTCTAAATCTGAGTTGAAGATCATAGAATTTCAATACAGAAATCTGGAATTCTTATGCAGCTGGCACTGAAGTTTTGCTCAGAATCTGACAATCAGGCATGTTTGTGAGGTTTAGTGTCTTAACAACATTTCGGTAATCCTTCTAAATTGAACAGTGAAAAAATCTTTCACGTCCCATATTTTAAACTGAATTGTAATTGAAATAGATTTATTGACTAGAGTTTTATTAGCTGAAAATAAAAACTGAAAAAGTTTGAATCCACATGAACCACAAGTTGTAGATTCTGGTATTTTAACTTACACATAGAAGTGTAATTCAGTCTGCTTAGATTCACTTGTCTTTGTAGATATTTTAATAAAAGCAGCTAATATTAAGGTATTAATAATACATTGTTAGTACTGTATTTACTCAAATTCAGTAGGAGTTTTGATGTTTAAAGAAAGTATTGAAAAGTGTCAGAGAAGAATATATGCTTATGAGCTCTATTAAAAGATGAGATAAAAAATTAAAACAACCTTCAAGCTCTCTTAGTAAGTGGCAATTGTGTCAAACTTTAAACGAAATGTGCTTAGGTATTCTGCTTCTTGTGTGAGGGCTGAACCAGCAATAAGCCTCAAAGTTATATTTCCTGCTAAAATGAATTAAGACGTCTATTTGTCTACATAGCAATTAAAATTATTCACCATGGAGACACATTTAAATGGAGGACATGCACTATGAATATGACAAAACGTCATCTATGGATCATGGAGAACAGTGTTTGTGTGGTGGTTTTGCTTGCTTGTTTGGGTTTCTGTTTAGTTAAAAGCACAGACAAAACAGTCCCTCAAACAAAACCAAACCGGGAATTAGGTCTGAAGGAAAAGTTCTCGCATATGTTTTGGATAAGACATTCAGGAATTAGTTGAGTGATTGTAATGTTCTTCAGAGGTGACATTGTCCAGGGGATCTGATGGGCACTGAAATAAATGAGAGGCATGTAATGGACTTCAGTAAAATCTGAAACTTGTTATGAATGATCACACATTTCACTGAAGTCACACTTTACAGGCAAGTATGACTAAGATATTTTAGTAAGATATTACATATGTGTTCTAAAAGTCCTTACATATCACCAAATATATTTTCCCCTTGTCCTGCCCTGATCTTTCCACACAGGGTAAGTGCACTGAGATCATAATGTTGTATTGCAACAACAGTCTTTAACATTTTTAAAAATATATTATTAAAAGATTACAAAGGTTCTCAGAATAGTTCATTACCACTCTCTATCTTGTTAGTCCAGCTTCCATAATCACCTCGATTAAGCAGATTGTGGCTCAGATCTCATGCATCTAGTTTTTGGTAGGGTGTTTTTACAAGCACTAGTAACATCTGTCCTTTTCACTCTCTTTACAGCATCCAACCACTCTGGCAGATGTTTCTAAAACCATGCTGTCTGGTAACATTTAAAGGAATACAGTATTTGCATAAGCACTGGGAATTCTAATCTTAGTACTTTCCATACTGTTTTAATTTTTTTAAATCAACATTTTTTGTTCTATACACACAATTTTGTTTTACTCCTCATAAAGCAGACATTGTGCGCACACATCTGTTAAATCTGGGCTGCATTTATTACAGTTCTCCTCTTCCAGAAACAGGAAGGATTAATTACCACAGACCAGCTCTAGAAGCACCCCCGTGTTTCTTAACACACAAAATTAATTCAGAGTTGACAAAACTCTTTCAGACACAACCTGCTTCCTGCTGATGGCGCTTTATTAGCATATTCTTCCCAGAAAAAAAATGCCTCATAGACCCTTTTTACCTCTCCTCAGAGTTCAATTTGTAAAGCACTGAGTGACAGGCAGCAAAATGGCTTGAATATATCTAAGGCAAGTTGCCAAATCCTCCCGATAGAAGCACTTTGGAGCCTTTGTTCTGAGTACATTAAAGTCACAGAAGGTCCATGTACTGTAGGCTGTACAGGGCAGGCAGGATGTTCACAGTAAGACAAAACAGCAGGTGATAAATGACATTAAATAACAGTGAGAATTTACCACAGACTAAATTAACTACTGGAGTGAAATGTTCTCAGCTCTAAGGCTATATTAACAGTGAATTTATAATCAGGTGATTATAATTCTTTTTAGTGTTCAAAGAAGTCTATATGTAAAAATGATCAAGACAGCTCTATTTAACTCCAAAGACAAGCTGTTGGAACGTGTTCTAAAAATGATAGAGAGTAATTCTCCTTTCCATTCTTATTGAGTAATTTATACAATAAGTACATAAAAGTGAATTTGATTGTTAGATACCTGATATGCTCCATTTCATGAAAAATTAAAGTCGTACTGAGTTGCTCTTAGCTGGTCAAACACTTAAAAGAGGATTCTGTACTTTCAATTAAAGAAACTTGCAAATGAATGTTTGCTGGCCCTGAGGGGAGGGGGAAAAAAAAGTGAACTGATGTCATCTGTATAAAATTCTACTGATTTTTTGTTTTGTTACAAGACTAATATTATAATTTAATGTAGTAATCATTTCACTAACTGACATTATTGCCCAAATTCCTGATATTGTTTATATATGTGATTTTTATATTAGTAAAAATATGATTATTTATTATAAATAAGGGACAGAATCCCAAGGGGGGAAAAAAGAAAGGACTTATACATTTAATTTGCATTTACGCGTTATCTATGTATACATTTAATGATTATGGTAGCATTGATTTATCTGGTACTTTTTTCTCTACATGGAAAGACAATTTTTCATGATACACTATGGACTTCTTTTTCCCTATTTCGGTTGCCTAAAGTTAACACAGCTCCTCTAGAGTATCTGTCAGAATCTCCACATTTCTTCTCTAGGAAAAGAACATCAACATCTAAAGATAGTAAAACAACCCAAGCAAGCCCTGAAGATCAAAATCAATAAAGAAAAACAAGACAAATGCAATAGACAAAGAAACACTGGGTGAGAAGCACTTTGAAGAAAGGCCTAGCTACTGTGTTCTAAGACCTGGTGTTATTTCCTTTTAAAATTCAGGGGTTTTTATATAGGAACCTTGTCCTAAACGCTGTGGGTGTTTATTAGGGTGCACAGGATAAAAGAAAAAATCATAGAAATTAATATATTTTATATTAAGCTAGGATAAATTAACCTGCTTAATTTGACCTAGTGACCTCACACACAAAAATTTAAACCTGGATGTTGTCCCTAGGTTCTATCAACTGAACACAAGCCTCAGATTCTCTGTTCCCCTGAGAAGTTCACCCATTTCTGAGAGGAGGAAAGATTGTAACAGCAGGTGGAAGACTCAAAGTATTTGTTTATTCAAAGCTATTATTCATTCCAAACACTCTTAATTCCTCAGCTTGGGTTTACTGCAGGCATCACTCCCAAAAGGTGATAGGTGTCAGCTGTACTTCATGAGCATATAACTACTAGTTGTTACTCAATATTTGGCATCCTAACAATATGATGCAAACTGTTTGTCTCCCACACAGTGTTCACTGTGCTTCATAGAACAGAACTAAAAGGCATAAAATAGAAATGTATCTTATTGGGTTCTTACCTTATTGATTCCATGCACCTGGAATGTGCATTAATTCCATTTCTCAAAAGCTTTAAAAATATATTTAAAGTTTACAATAGGCTGCTTATGAACTGTGTTAAGTCAAAAAAAAAAAAAAAAACCCAAAAAACCAATAAACAAACCAGAATATCTTCTAAACCCAAGAGTTTTGAACTACACTAAGACTATAAAACCAGCTTAAATAACTATGCCATCAAATGGTCACAGTGGACTTGTCATCTTCCAGAGGAAACAACAAAAAATCCTGAGTTCCTATGATTTCTCCAGAGGCCAATCAGGCATGAGGATATTTTTAATTAAGCTTTTTGTTCTTTTCAGTGCATATATTTCAAGGGAAGCAGTCCAAGAAGCATCTCATTCCAAAAAAAAATTAACAAACAAGCCAAAGCAAAGGTGACATGTTGTAAGCATTATCAAATTCTTTAAGACAGAAAAAATTCCTCCTGTGTACTCTAACAAGTTCCCAAGGAATCTACTGGATCCAGCTGCCAAACACATCATAGTGGGTTAAATCATGTTTTTCAGTTTGATGCTTTAGTATAAGACAAAATCTTGCCAAGTGTTCTGCTTTTTTGAAAAACACATTCTGTATAGCAGATACTGTTACATGATTATTTTTTAAATTAGAATACTTAAAATACAGCAGCCTCAGATTGATGTTCAACCGGTCATTTAAGCTCATAAAATTGCATTAAGAGCAATCACATGACCCCAAAGTGAAATTAATAACTAAAATGCAAAAATGTAACTTGATTGAATATATGTGGCTTCTTTATTTAATCAGTGAAAGGCTATCTTGGAATTCACACAACAGAGTATTTTAGAAATGTCACATCTCTATATTGGAAGACTTTTGAATTCTCCAGTTTCATCTTACAACATCATCAAAACCATCCATAATTTTTTCTTTGGGGTGGAGCACTGTCATCAGTGGTCAGCAGGCAAATTTCTTCTTCTGGGTGAAGCAGTGTTATCAGTGATCAGAAGACAGAGATAAAAACGTATTCTGAATATGGTTTCCTTGGTTCCTCCATTTTCCTGATTTAAAACAGCCATGACAGAATTGTAAGAGGAAGAAAGTCTCCTCCCTTTGTACAGAAAATAAGCTTGATACTCAGGGTGCTTTAAAACGCTATTGTTCAATTACTTTCTATTTTGAAAATACACATGCGATCATTTTGCCCTTTGATAAGGTAGGCATACAGTTTCTTATCTTTATCATCATTTCTACAAGGCGCTTCCACAGCTGCTTTGACAAAACAACAACAATAACAAAAGCATGCACAAAGCATGTGAGCTTTCTATCTGTGCCTTGGAATCCAGACCGATTTTAGTCTTGGCTTCTCCATCAAAAGGTCAGGTTACACCGCAAGTCTTTCATCAATTGTCCCGTGGTAAGGTCTTTTGTATTTCTGATCTTGATGTTGTTGCTAGGGTAGACTTTTTTTCAGTGTTTTGTTGTGTTTAAGTCCTTGTACTTACTACATTGAGATAAATATGCATATGATGCAGCTCTCAGCAGACACAGTTCTGCACCCCGTGCCTCAGAGCAAAGCAAAGGTATGTAAATTGGCAACAGCAGTTTGCTGTCTCTTCTCTGAACAGATTGGACCCCAAGACAGGCCCTCTGGCACTCTTTCATTCTGTTGCTGATGCTTGCCATTGTGGAGTTCTCTCTGTCTTCTCCCTTGCTGTTAACACTAGGAAATCTCACAAGCATTCAAAGGAAAAATGTCAAGGGTCATTTTAAAAAAAAGAAAAATCTCAGTGTGTGTTTTTAAGAAATGTCACATTATTGTTCTTTAGAAGATATATTAAACAGACAAAAAGGAATCTACACAAATATATAATCCCTAATTTCATGCCGATTATTTTTGCTTGAAATGAAACTTTCATAACTGCAAATATGAAAAGAAATATAAATTATTAGGTGTTTCAGCAGTCCTTAAAAATAGAATAATGAATTTTTGATTGTGCAAGCAGACAGCATTAAATTTATCACATATTATTTTTAATGGACTGCCCAGGTTACTAAAGAATTGAAAACATCTAATTTAAAACTCTATTGGGAACATTAATTACATTTTTTTATAGTTACAATCTGCCAACTTTCCTGTGACTGCATAGCAGCAAATTTAAATTTCCTACAGACTTTAGATAGCTGTACCTCTAAAGTAATGCGTATTCCACAGCTCTAATATGCAACAGTGGGCAAATATATAGACCATGTGAAGTGTACTTCTGTTACCTGTCTCTCACAATGGTACATGTTTGGGAATTTGCAAACTAATTTTCTTGGCTAAGAATTCTAGGTATGCTACAGTTCTTTCAATCTCTAATGTTAAAAGCCTGACAAATGCTGTGTTTGATGACTCAGCACGACCTGCAACGTGTATTACACAAGGAAAG
The DNA here is from genome assembly GCA_013398015.1 of Oreocharis arfaki. Taxonomy (NCBI): domain Eukaryota; kingdom Metazoa; phylum Chordata; class Aves; order Passeriformes; family Paramythiidae; genus Oreocharis; species Oreocharis arfaki. The sequence goes on from VZRR01006994.1 coordinate 639,268, forward strand.
GATTCTACATTTTAATTTTTTTCAACACAAAAGCAATTCTGATCACAAAAAAAGAGAAACAGTCTAAACGCTTTATACTTTGCTATCTGGAAGTCTGCAGCCATTAGTCTGCCTCTGTGAATATGGTTTCAGAGCAAAGTGATCAGAGACTGCATGCATATGTAAGATGTTTCCTATTTTATACTACCACACATTTTCTTCATGTACACCTAGTTACATCCAGCTGCCATGGTCAACTGCTGCTGAAACGATCCTGGCTGTTCTGGCAGTTTCAGTCAAAACCATTGCAAGCAATAGGCAGATTCTAACTCCATAACTCAACTAGGCTCTCGGAAGAGGGCAGTGGTTTTTGGCCTAAACTTACTCCTGCTGGAGCATTTGTGAGACAGGTGTAGACCCTTAAAATCATGTTTCTATCTTGGTAAGAAAAGCATAGAAGTAAGCTGACCTCAGTGGAAGAAACACATTCTTTATGTCTGTGTGTGGGGGAAAGAGAAGTGGAATCACTGAAGCACCAAAAAGTGACATGGTGCTGAGCACAGGCTATTTATCTTGCTAAATACACAGGCCAAGTCATACAATCTTTGTTAATTTAAAACTACACTGATTCCAAAAGAAACTGACTACATAATTTCCCTCACTATGAATAATTCTACTAAATGAATATATTTAATGCACATGAATATTTATCACTTCTAGCTTATGAAGTATTTCTAGTACTGAAATCATTGTGAGACTAAAACAATATTCTGCATTTAAAAGGTCTTTTTACTATCTCTGTGTCTTTCTGATATTGAAGAAATCCTACAATAATTTCAACGAGGTTGACACTAACATCTGCAGTGGGGTACAGATATCAGAGGAAAACAAATGGCATTGGATGGCTTACACATTTCTACTGACATTAAAATAGTTGGTGTTTCTCCACCTTGTCCCTGTCCCAGAAAACTAATAATTCTGAACATAACTGCAATAGTTGCATTAAATACAATTTTGGGACATTTTATCTCTCAAAATGTACCAAAACTCTTATTCAAGTTATTGTTTTGTAAGGGAAATTTTGTGGGATGTTTTGCACCAAATACTCTGCGGTAATTTGTTTGACTCTTGGGAGCAAAATAAATTAAACATATTTCTTTATCTATTTCCAGGGAGTGCATAATATTTATTGTAGAATATTTGGGGGGAGGGGAGGGGAGAAAATTCTCAAAATAGAAATTGCAATTCTACTTTTTTCTCTACTAAGAGCAGTTTTATATTTATTTACATTTTTTATTGGGTGTGCCAATAAATTAAATATCTACACAGTTACTATGCCATATGGAAAAGTCTACAGCATCTAAACTTTATCATAAGGCTGGATGTTTTTAATGAAGTAAAGTTAACATTTGAAAGGTTCAGACAGTCTGGTAGAGCTGCTGGAAAGGAGAAGAGACATCAGATTGTTTGGTTTTTACTTCCTGTAATAAAACCAAAATGCTTACCAAGCTGTGTTTAATTTTATTGAGGCGATTCAAGAAGCAGGGATAGATCTATCCACAATGCTGATGGACAGAAAGGATCTCTGTTTTGGTACTACTTTTTAATTCATCACATGCCATAGTGTAGCAGAGCAGACCCTGCTAAGATAGACCACTTCTGTCTTCCAGTAAATCTGGGCTAGAAATTATTTTTAGTTGTATACAACAGCAATTTTTTTTTTCAGTATTAGTGTTTACTTGCTATAGATACTCAGGAAGAGCATTCCAAACTTTGGTCAGCAGGCTACCGGCAATCCCTATACAGATAGTCGGTGATGTGTGGCATGGTCTGGTCACATCTTACTACATTTCTTTTCAGGATAGCCAAAATTCTTGCTTCGTGAAAGTGATGGCAAAGACATTATCCAAATGCAAAGCAAATGTTACAAGCATCAAAATCCTGTTGAATTGTGGTCAGTAGTTATTACTGCAGCATTCTAAGTGATGTTAGGAATGGTGTAAAGTGAGGAAATTAGAGTATTGGACTTTATGGCTCTCAATAGTATTTTGAAACAGCCACTGAGTATCTCTCCTTTGACCTATACTGGAAGGTTTTTAGTTTTCACTTGAATGTCCTCTTTGTTTAAACACAATCTTTTAAATAAATAACAATTTCAAATGTATTTTCTTGTTTCTTTTCAAAAGACTTTCAAGATCTATACTTCATGTGGGTTTCAACCACAACCCTCAAAATGGCCTAGGATTTTACTGAAAATTCACTCCATTTGTTTGTAAGACTGGAATGTTTTTTGAATTTTAATCTTTAGAGTTTTAACATAAAACATTATTTTGCTTTTCTTTCTTTCTTAATTTCTTCTACAATTGCAAAACAGTTTCTTAGCAAGCATCATGGAGTCAAAGCTTTAGGCAGAAAAGCCATTGCAAATACGAAATTGTGAAATATGTATCTCTGTTCCTCACTGCATATTACCATTCCAACATAAGCATTGTTTATTCCTACAAGACATTTTATTCTGCATTGCTGTTTGAATTAAGATTAGGCAAAATAAGTTAGTTTTGTGGGGTAAAATGATAGTAAGAGAAACAAACATGAAAACCTCTTACCTAGAAGCCTAAGCCTTAATATCCTTTTTTTATAGCTAAAGAACAGTACATACACATTAGTTATTATATTAGAACTAATTAGTTATGTCATATTCATCATAGAAATGTTACAAGTCTTGAATGTTTCTGAAAATCACCCTAAATTTTAAGACTCATTACCTCTAAAAATATAAAGTTCTTTAAGTTCTTTCCTGGTCTGAAAGTATATACCAATTATTCTAAGATAGTTTGAGTTGTTCTCTGGAAATACATTCTATTACTGAAATTGAAATAACTGGGGTTCTATATGTAAGTAACTGTAACTGCTTATAGATGGCATTTGTTTCCACTATAATTGAGCCATAACCTGAGAATTATAAAAGCTTTATTTTCCTGGAAAATCTGTGAAATACCATAAGGAAAGTAGGATGACAAACTTCTAGAAATCTAAACCCAGGAAAATTAATTCTGAGCTGCAAACCAACACAGCCCAGCAGTGCACATTGTAATTCGATTATCTGAAATCCAGTTGCTTTTTCATGTCTCAAATGTGTAGGAACTGGACCAGTAACAAGAAAGGCAGAAACTAAATGGTTGAAATGTTTGGGAAATTTGCTAAAGTACATAACCAGAACTTCTGCGTAAATATTACACTACAGAATCCTAGGTGTAACCTAGGAAAGACAAGGTCAGTCCCCAAACTGTTGACTTGGTCAGAGCTGCAGCAATGCTGTTCAGCATTTGGCCTTTCCCCTCATGCTGGCAACATTTCTTTCTCTTTCCTGTCAGATCTCAGATGGCAATCATTTCATGTGGTACTGAGGAGTGCTCTTCTACTCCCATGTGGTTTTGCACACTGTTTTGATTCTACCCAGCATATCTCTCATTCTGGAATCACTGTAATTTACACTGCTGAGTAGAAAAACCGTCTGTATGTAAGCATGGAAAAAACAGAAAAAGCAGCGGAAAATAGAGTACAGCAGTCCTAGGTATGTATATTAAAGTACACTGTCTTGTTGCCTGTTACTTCCCTTTTGCCAGTCATGTCAGCCTTCAATGCCATTTATCTCAGGGGTGTCTTCAGGTCCTACTTTCTTCTTTTTTCTTCATTATATACTCTAACCTCTCATTAAAAGCCTAATCGAGCACTGAAACAGGCTCCCCAGAAAAGTGGTCACAGAACCAGCTTGACAGAGCTCAAGAAGTGTTTGGACAATGCTCTCAGGCACATGGTGTGACTCTTGGGGTGTCCTGTGGAGGGAGAGGAGCTGAGTTTTGTGCATCTCTTCCATCTCAGGATTTTCTGTGATTCTGTGGCTCTTCAGGTTGCAGGACAACTCAACTTCTTCTTTAGTATCTGTGAGGAAAGACAGATGCATATGTCATTAAACTCCTACAAAGATTTTTCCCAACTGATTTCTAATTGAGCGTCTTGAAATTAATATTTTTAAAACTTTTTTTATTCTTTATGCACATAATAAAAAAATGCAACAACCTCAAATGAAAGAGTAGCAAGTATGTATATCTTAGTCGATAATTTACATAATTATATCGCTCTAAAGCACAAGCCTCTCTTTCATTCCCTGCTGTTCATTATATCTATTATTTTGTCATCAAGTGGAATTGTTCGAAAAATGTCTTCCATGTCTTACATTCTTCCATATTTTTTTTTATTGTAATATACAGTAAAGTTTAAAACTCAATTCAATATAAGTTTTAAATTGTAGGACTAACACAAAGGTAAAGTTTCTTGGTTTGTTTTTCAACAGGAAAATTGTAAGGATCTGTGAAATACTAAGGAATGAGGATATTTAAAATGACACTGCATACATAACAAGTTAAAAGCACCATTAAAAGAGGAGAAAAATAATATTATATATTTATTAGTTCCTTCTGCTTTAAGTTTGTACATATGTAGACAATCTTTTAAGAATATCATATCTGGTGAATTCATTATCGTATAAGAATGTACTTTTATTACTGAAACTTGCTTTTGACAATCAATACTTTATTTCTGTAGAACATTACATTCTGTGTCAATTGAAATGTTGGGACATACTAGCTGACTGGTACTTAAATATTGTTCCAGCCCTTTTCTCAAATTTTTATATATTCTTACATCTGTCTACTCACAAGTGTTTTAGAAGGAAAAGTATCACCTATATAAAACAGCTGTCTCAGATTAATAGTGACAAAGTGAATAAAGTCCCACAGGAAACACTAACATGTACGAACACGCTTTCTGCAGGAATTGATCTGCTATTCAAAAATCAGGATCAGGTTCAAGAATATTATGTGAACTTGAGGGAAAATACAACTGCACTCTCTGCATGGGCAGAGGGCCCATTCTGAGTTGGAATCACTGTCATTCTGCAGCCCTGTTTAAAAGGGGCTGAAGAAATCGAAAGTGACCAATAGCTGGCACAAAACTCACTTTAATGGGGTTCAGTGTGGTAGCATGAAGACTCAAGACACACTTTTATAGACATCTATTTCAAAATGTTTCCATGACAAAATACAATACCATCTGGGTTTGGGCTGCTGTGTGAAGCACCTCTTATTCAGCATTTCAACAAAATCAATGTGAATGCAAAAAGACTCAGCTAGGAAAAAAAAAAAAAAGTATGGAGAGGAAGAAAATTCAGATCCCATTTTCTCCACCTTCTGAGCAAAATTAAGTTCCTTCTCTTGTTAGTCATTAGATGGAACAATGTTAAAGGAGTATCAATAAAGTCCTCTCTTGACAGCAGTCCTCCAATGCTGAAAATAATTCCACTGGAATTTTAAACATTAAAAAAAGTAAATCCTTCTTTATTTATCTGCAATTCATTCAATATAAGTTTCAAAAGCAAAAACATAATGTGAGAAAAAGCCAACCCAAGTATTCTTTTTATTATTATTATTATTATTATTATTATTAATAATAAATCCAATCCTTAAGATGTCCTTTCATAATTATTATTGAGGGACATATGCAAATGACTACCTTTCCTGGTTTTGAAACCTACTTCAAACACAATAAATATATTAAAAAAGGTGTTTTTTCTTTAGTTTAAGTAGAATTGTGCATTTCTTAAATAAGAATCCATACAGTCTCAAAAGAGCCCAGAGTACTGCCTATTTCCATATTTTTTTTTTTCTTACAGTCAGGAATATGTTTGAAGCTAAACAGACAGAGAGAGAAGGGGAGAGAGAGAGNTGCTATTCAAAAATCAGGATCAGGTTCAAGAATATTATGTGAACTTGAGGGAAAATACAACTGCACTCTCTGCATGGGCAGAGGGCCCATTCTGAGTTGGAATCACTGTCATTCTGCAGCCCTGTTTAAAAGGGGCTGAAGAAATCGAAAGTGACCAATAGCTGGCACAAAACTCACTTTAATGGGGTTCAGTGTGGGAGCATGAAGACTCAAGACACACTTTTATAGACATCTATTTCAAAATGTTTCCATGACAAAATACAATACCATCTGGGTTTGGGCTGCTGTGTGAAGCACCTCTTATTCAGCATTTCAACAAAATCAATGTGAATGCAAAAAGACTCAGCTAGGAAAAAAAAAAAAAAGTATGGAGAGGAAGAAAATTCAGATCCCATTTTCTCCAACTTCTGAGCAAAATTAAGTTCCTTCTCTTGTTAGTCATTAGATGGAACAATGTTAAAGGAGTATCAATAAAGTCCTCTCTTGACAGCAGTCCTCCAATGCTGAAAATAATTCCACTGGAATTTTAAACATTAAAAAAAGTAAATCCTTCTTTATTTATCTGCAATTCATTCAATATAAGTTTCAAAAGCAAAAACATAATGTGAGAAAAAGCCAACCNGGGAGAGAGAGAGAGGGGAGAGAAGGAAGTGGAAAGGGAGAGGGAGAGAAAAAGCATGCACTCATTAGCATGCATAGTCAACGTACATAGAAAGTTAAATAATATTTTAGGGGGAAATTGATATTTTTTCATACAAACACATAAAAAAATCAATTTATTTTATATTTTAACAGTAGAATTTTTTTCACTCAAAATAACTATATCTATACATATATATATATATACCTAAAGAAGACCTTTGTAATTTTGATACTTTTTTTCTTTGGAAGCAAATGCAACAGTACAACTCAATGTCAAATTGAAACATATCTTTGCTAGAACAGGCCATATGTTCTTTCCTTTTGCAGAAGAACCTTAAGAGTGTCCAGCAGCAATATATGTTTCTAGACATGTCTCCTTTGATAGCAGGCTTGTCAGGAGTTCACCAACATTTCTCAGTTGGTCATCTGCTGTACCATGGTCCATTTAGTTTTCTAAAGGTGTGAAAACATGAAATTAAACATTTTTTACATTTCCACATTCACTTTCTAGATATTTATGTAGGTAATGTGGCTGATCATTAGTGAACTTTCAATTTCAAGGCAGACATAGCTCTGGATGCTTAGTAGTGGTGAATTCTGCTTATTTATAACTCCAAGCTATGTAGAGGAAGATTGTGTTAATGATCCTGATAAGACTACTTTCTAGTTTTCTCTCTTTACAGCAATTTTTTTCATTTTTAAAAGTCTGATTTAATGCCACAGTTAACAGTGTTAACAATTGGGTATTCTGCAGGTTCTGTCCTAATTTTTAGTCCAGTTTTGGAGGAATTGAGAGGAATGATACTCTCCTGTTGTGAAGACATTGAGGTATTGAAGTCTTTCTCTCTCTTCTTTGATACATTTCCTTTGCTATTCATAGGATCTGCAGAATGCAAATCTGCATCCTGCACCAAAGTGGGGGTGAAAAGTGGAGTCATCACGATCCTGCATTGGTTGACAATCTCGATTCCCTTTGAAGAGCTTCTCTCATTAAAAAGAGAAACTGTCTATCCATTGTTCAATTAAAGAACGTTTGACACAGAGACTGTGAAAACTGTGGAATATAAATTGTTCATTTGAGATAAAATATATTACTGCTATTACTAGTACTATTACTACGATGTGGAAACAGAAACTGATACTTTATTCTTCAAATTTCTTTTCTACCGAAATTTATTAACTATCTGAACACATACATTGTTAAACACATCTCCTTTCACAGGAAAAAAAAAGAGACACCAAATTAAAATGTCTGTTTAATGTCAAATAAATGATTTAAATATTCTATTTGGCTTTTTATCAGCCATGAGTTCTAACTGCATGAAGAATTAGGAAATAATATTACCTATTCCCTAAACTTCAATTTTACTTCTACGTCTGTTAACTATTTTGTACAAATTCTTCAATAACATTTAGATTTTATGTCATATTCAAGTTGGGGAAAAGAGAACATAGAAGTGCTAAGTGGAACATTTGGCAGAAGGCTGGTGTCTAGCTGCTAATGCCTTCCAGATCAGTCATATGATCATAAAAGTCCTACCAGAAACTCATATGTCACAACATACATCTGAAAGAGATTTGGCAAGTTTGTTTTACATCTGAAAGAGATTTGGCAAGTTTGTTTTTGCTTCCTTAACTGTATCTTATCTGTCTTCCTTATACTCTTCCTCTTTCATTTAATAAATTCCATCCTCTTTCCCCAACATATATTAGGGAATATATGGGGGAGTATTTTTTATATAAAATACAAAAATATTTTACATATCTGGCTTCAGTGAAAATGCAATGGGATGGCAGAACTTAATAAATGTCTAAACCTAGCATAACGTCTCTGCATCTTAAGTTCTATTTGCTTCTCATGCACAGCTCCCTAAGCTGAGTTACTTCCAACATTGCAATGTGGTGAATTTCACACTACCACCTATTTTTGAACCAACTCATGGAATTTTGTTCTAGGCAAACCTCAGCTGAGCTACTCTTTCTGGTAAATGTGATTAGAATAAATTATACTTTAGTTGCCTACAACTGCAAATGTTTTAATATAATTTTTCTTAGTACGTCAGTCAGCACTATCTTCTCACCTCTTTCAGTTTCTTCCTAAACTATTGCCATCTCTACAGATGATAAAAGACCTGGTTTAGTTACCAGAGATCATTAGTGAGTATTATCAATAACGATACCCACTGCCAAAGATGCAATGGTGTTATTTTTTTAAATGTATTTTTATTAAAAAAATATAGTAACCAAACCACATCCACTTTGACTAATTTTGGAGGAATAACATGAATTAATTTGGATGCCCTATCCTTTTTCTTCATAAGTAATGTTGTGGGGCTTTTTTATTTGCTTGGTTTTTTTTTTTTTTTCCCACATTCTGCATGGTCTTTAAAATTTTAAAACGCTTCTATTAAAAGGTTACAGCCTGCAATCTTAAAAAGGATTACAATGCCTCTATGCACCTTCTGTATATATTCTCTTCTACCTATGGTAACTGAACCTTGACAGTGATTTATTTACTTTCTAGACGCACTTCACTTGTGAATTAGAGCATGTGATTCTGTTGAGGTATTAGGAGACCAGTGTGAAATACATCTAATAAAGGAATAAAGCAACAGTCTAAATCTTTGTATATATGTTGGGTGTTCTAGTCTTCTGTTTTATTCTGCAAAAAGGAAAAGCATATTAAGATGTGGTTCATGTAAAATGGGTCAGATTAGTTAAAACCTACAAGAGATGTGCAAAGGAGACACTACATTTTATATATATGTATAAAACAAAGATAATCAGTGGAAAGGACTGCTTTGGAAGTCCCTTTGGTTTTACCTATAAGTTTATTTACTTTCATTAACCCAGAGAGCTGAGCAGATAAACAGATCTTCCACTTGATAAGAGTGGCACGAGTTCTCTTTCGCACCGACTGAAATAGCACAGTACAGGTAACAAACCTTAAAACACTGGATTTTGTCAACAAGCTTAGACTGCCTACTCTAGTATCTTGGCCCTGATGGTCAAGGTTAGTATTTCAGACTTTTTAGAGAGGGGTATACAAATATCTCTAGTAGATTTACCATGAGGATACATATCACAAGGTAGTTTTACTTTCATTGAGAAGATTTAAATGATAGCTATCTCCTTTTTCTTTTTTTTTCTCTTTTCATTCACAAAAGAGACTTTTCTCTATCTTTTACTTAAAAGCTCAATTTCAGCACACTGTTGACCTCATTTTCATCACAGATTTTGACATGTTTTAACCCAATGCTTTTAGGGATGATAAACACCTTGATTTATGGAACAAATGGGATAAATGTCTTCATGTATCCCTGTTTTACAGATTATGAAATCAAACAGTTCAGTATGTATTGAACATCAGCAGTACTGGAAAAAAATAAATAAAGCAGGGAGCACACGAACTACAAAGGTTGCTAGTAGTATTTCAGCCATTTGTATGCAAGCAACCTGTCAAAATGTCAGCATACAGTATCTTCTAAGACCTATAATAAAGTCATAGATTTGTAATTTTCTCAGTGCAAACCCCAGTGAAGATTAATGATATGAAAGCCAATGAAAATCACTTTTGAAATTACAAAGGAAGCACTAATTATACATTAAATTTTAGAGTCGTAGGAAAATAATAAAAATTGTAAGATGTCTTTTTTTTTTCTGGCTAAAGGCAGAAAATCTGTGTGTTTGTTCACAAATCAGGCTCAATGAGGCTATTCTTTTGGCAGTGTCCCAACTCAGTGCAAAAATATTGTTTTAACAGTGGCAATTTCTTGCTGACGAAAAGAGAAAAGTCACCTGAAGTGTCTCATTTAAGTCAAAACTAATTTTTGACTCACATTGATTGTGTAAAGACGAACAGAAACCTATACACATTTCTTCTGAATGCTTTAGGAAGAATGCAGGAATCTGAGGGTCTTAGGAGAGTGTACATCAACAGCAGACAGGCTACATGATATTATTGACTGGGATTCATGGAGTCACAGAATGGTTGAGACTGAAGGGACCTCCGAAAGCCATCTCGTCCTTCTCAAACAGGGCCACATAGAGTCCACTGCTCAGGGGCATGTTGAGATTTTTTTTTTAATATCTTTAGGGATGGAGACTCCACATCTTGCTGTCCATCAGGAACTAGTCAGTATCCCCCTACCTGTACTGGTAAATGAAGTTATTCATGCAAAACCTGGTACACGGATACAGGTGGACAACTTTGCACTTCCCCTTGTTGAGCTCCATAAGGTTCCTGTCCGTCCTTTTCTCCAGACTGGTGAGGGCCGTCGGAACAGCAGCACAGCTCTCTCATGTACCTGCCATTTATCCCATTTTTGTAACATTAACAAAATTCCTGAGAGTACACTATGCTTTATCATTAACAAAGATGCTAAAACTTAAATTTTTCAAATGATCTTTACTGACACCTGCCAACTTAAAATACATGCACTGATAAACAGACTGACCAGTACAATATCTGAAATTCTTATATCTGTTGAAGATCTATGACTGTTTATGCTTTCTATTTCAGCTCTGTTTTTCCATCAATTTTTTCATACCACTCATACGTATATTCCACTTTCAGCTCAGATGTCTGCTTTTCTGCTTAAGTAATTTGCTTTTGATTTCTCACTAACACAGACAAATGAGTTACAGAATCTTTTATATGCAGTTAATTTTGTAAAGTTTTCAGGTATAGTGCATTCCCCTCAAACATTACGCTTTTGTTAATAGACTTATTTTACTGACCTTCATTTTTATTGCTTACCACCATAGCCTTTACTGAAACTGTGCGGGCAACCTTTAAAAATAATAGTGCCAATGTCAATCACACAAAAACTACACACAAAAACCTTCTGAAAAACGATCAATTAAGGCCAAAATACAAATGCAGTGTCACTAGGCAGACTGACTGGATTTACAGCCTCCAAAGCAAAGTATACAATTAGCTTCAAATGCCAAACTTCACATGCCATTAAAGTGGTTGTACATTAAAAACAGCAACAAAAAAAATGTAGTGAATTCCGCATTCATGATGAGTAGACTTAAGAATTTTGGTGAACAAAAGCTATTCTGCTACACTCATTTGCAAAGGATATAATTAGTTGTTCTTTCACTTTCTTGGATAAAGATGGCACATATGAAAAATAATAGGCTGTCAATAGCCAAAAGGGTTAGAAGTATAATTTTAACAAAGGAGTATATTTAGGAAAACAACAACAGATTTCAGCTGAATATATGCAGTATTTCAGAAGATTTTATGCCAAGACAGATTTACTTCTTATTTACATGATACATGGTATTTCTGCTTTGTTTATTTTAGTCCTCATGTTATAAAAATGATTACAGTGATAAAATGCATCTTGCTAATGCATTTGCTGCAATTTTAGGGGCACAAAGTTGTTACAGCAAAAAAATACCTACAACTTATAGAATGTTAACAACTTCTTTGTGTACACATACCAAGAAGATGTTTAGACCCCAGATACTTTTAAATTTGTAAAAGGTGTTGAAAAAATTCATGTCGTCATTCATTCCAGTCTATGTCCATGTCTGTGACAGCATACCAAATTAGAAGAAGCAAAGTGAGTCAAATGTGGGAATAAAGAGCCATGATTTCTGCTCAAATTTAATTACAATTAACATTGTTGTCTTGTGGATTCATAATTAAGATTCCATTGTAAAAGCAAATTGTTTTGATTTCTGATTAAAAGTTACATAATTGTGAAGGCTACCAAAAGGTAATACTTTAATTTCATTTTTCTTGCTGATTTTGTGGCTATGCTCCTCAAAGTAAGTAGGCACTAAAGACAAATAAATAGTTGCTTCATGTATGGCCATGGATGAGCAGATTAGACAGGAATTTGTAAAAACTACTTTTTTTTTTTCGAGTGAAATGTTTGATTTGGTTGTAAAACCAGAAACTTTTCACATTTCTTGGAAGAAAAATTGTTTCTGTGATGGTATTTCCAGACAAAATATGGGGGAGGGGGGGGAGACCTGATTACCACGCAGCAAATAGCAAACCCCATTTTCAGATGATTTTTTAAGTGTTTTGGACTCAAGATTTAAACATAATATTGGTCATGTATGAGTCTTCCTGTTAGAAGTAGTCTTCCTGTTAACTAGTATTGGAAACTGTATCAACATATTTCGAGTGAATATCCTGAACTATTTGATTTTGTGAAGTTAATATATGTATGTCATTAAAAAGAAAAAAAAAAACCCTCTTTTCTTAATGTAGTGTTGTAGAATTTCATGGCTTTATAACTTCACGGATCACAGAGTAACTTCATATCTTACTTGCCTTTGCAGATTGCTGTCTTTCACTGTACAAATTGTGTAGGGAACAAAAGGCTTCCCAAAAGAAATTTATATGTCTTAAATTGCATTGTTAGGTCTACAGGGAAATGGCTAGGTTGCTGACTTACCCCTGGCTTAAGGTCATGCTGCAGAGTAGAATATTAGGAGCTGCTGGAGACATGCCATCAGAAACTAGGGTGGGCATGGCACACAGCCATGCTGACAGAGGTTAATAATAACATCATGAAAAAAGCTGGATGTCATAGGTGGGTAAGGGGAAATTTCTTTACATATAGCTGGGGGTGGAGGGTGGCAGAATTATAATAACTGGCAGCAGCAAGTTACTGTCACTATTAGCAGTCTCTGTCAGTAATAACATATAAAGCCAAGTTTGCCTAAATAAGTATATTTTGGAGGGATGCAGTGAATCTGGGAAAATGTAATTAGGGGCAGGTTGTTTACATAGGAGTTAATTTGGACAGATAAAGGGAGGTATGAGGCCAATGAAACGAAGCATACGGAAACAAGATAAGAGAAAAAGTATGAACCATAATTGGGGCGCTCTGGAGATATTTTTTATTTCACAGCCCTGAGCTTGATTATCGTTAGCTGAAGCAGGAAAGTAAGCCAACATAATTATGACCATGCCACATGTGTTAAACCAGTTTCTATAATCATGATCAGGGACAAGAGTAAATGGGATGCATTCCCTGGTTAGAAGGAGGATGCCCAGGACAGAGTGATCAGACATCCTTATATCACTGTGTCAATGTCCATTCTAGGCTTGATGTCATCAGCATCTTCTCATACTCTTCCCAGCAGACATCAATATGGATTGCTTCAAGAAGCAGAACAATTCATTCCTCCTTTCCCACTTACAACTCTTCCTCTGCTTTCACCTTGTGAGACAAAGGAGAATGCATGGGGATTTTTGCAGAGCGATCCATGATCAAGTAGTGACAGTCGGTGGTTTGCTATTTATCCTAGTACTCTCAACCAGGATAAATGTTCAATCTCAATTTTGAAGAATCCAGAAAAATTCTATATTTCATTTTTTGCTAATAACAAGGTTCCTTCAAATTCAGTATAAGGAGCTGAATCTACTGATTTCATGTCTTCTGCATTTTAAGGAGACAGAGTCTCATTTTTTGCTACATGCACGTACCTTCATCTCCACAGAATCCTCTCTCCTATTGATACCACTTTTATCTAGCAACTATCAATTAGACATTTAATGAATCATTGTCAAGAAGTGATCCAGAAGTTCTGAGTTGGAACAGTAGTAGCATAATCATACACAGATTAATTCACATTTTTAAAAAATCAGACAATATATATGTTGTAGAAAAAAAAATGTAATGCACTATTTTTTGTCTCACCATATCATCCTGAGCATCTTATTCTGCAGCTGGTCTACCACAACTATTAGTTTCCCAGCCTCTCTAGTCACTGTTGAATTATCTGAGCTTTGTTTCATACACTTTGTGTTGTCCATTCTACTTATATTTCCCCACCATACTTTAACCATACAAGTAATGCAACTTCTAGACAGGCAGGAGGCTGACTGCTCTGCAGATAATCCAGGGCTGTGTACAAATAGAGAATGGCAACAGCCTTGTTTTGTCTGCCTATCATGGGAATTGATAGGATTTATTTTCATTTACTTAGACATTGTTTTCACAAAAATTTCATATTTTTGAAACTTCAGACTGTCAAATTCAATTGAAATCAGCCAGAATCCACCCATTAAGCAGAATGGCTAGTGGAGACAAAGAAAGATTACCGTTGCTTTGTTTTCTGACAACTGTTCCAAATGTTTGTCTTTTTTTGAAGACATTCAGCTAATGCCTTGTAATTCCTGATCTGCAGTGCCTGCACCTAAAGGCTGTCAGGTATGACTGTGAGAAGAAGAGCAGAAAAGTCTTAAAAGGCGCCAAAGGATCCATATTGCTGGCAGAATTACAAAGAAACCCCCCTATGCACACCAAAATTAAAAAAAGAAAACAACCTCGAAAACCAAAAAAAAGTCAAAAAAGGACACCTGTTAATAAATAAAAGCACTTAAAATCCCTTAATTTTATTTTAACCTTAAGAGTAGATGGAATAGTTCAAGACACAGGAATTAAGCCTTGAAAAGAAACATCTGCAACAATAAAACATCAGAGGACATGAGGGCCCAGTTATATAACGCCACTGGTTTGGGGTTTTTAGATACTGGTCAGCACAAAGAAGTGCATGGGTTTCTATGCTGACTATGGATGCATGTAACACGTGAAGGATGGATTAGGAAAGCATGGATGCCCACTTGATAGTGCTTGGAACATCACTTTCTACAGTAGGATATTTACATATTGAGTTATATTCACTGAAATCAACGATAGATAACAAAGGTGCTATCTAAAGGTGTAATGTAGATAAAAACAAAACACTGGACTTCTTTAGGAGAGTTGACATTTGTGATCATTATCCAGATAATCCATTAATCAGTCAATAAAGGATACTTCATTAATATTCATCTAAAATATGAACAGAAAATTCTGACTCCAAGTAACTCTAACTTTTTTTTTTTTTTTTAAGTAGGAGACTACTTATTCACAAAGTATATTTCCAACTGTTCATTTATATTTGATTTCACACCTGAGCCAAATGTTCTGCTCAAACCTTCCTTTTCTTACATTTTCCATGGAGTGTAAGACTTTAAGCATTACCTTAAAAATGTAAAAAGGTACCATTGCACTTTGCAGAACAGAAAACATGGCTTAAAATAATCTAGAACATATCTACACAGTACTCCAGAGACAGATTCAAGCAACCTGTGCTCCAACACATCAGGATTCAAGAAAATACTGATACAAAATCACTTCAACCTCTCAGAAGTGAGGCACTTGAGCCTTACAATTCCTACACAAACAAGTACTAGAACATCAAAAAACCTGCTGCCTCACTAGAGCACAAGAGACACTGACTGACTTGAATGGGTGTAATTACCCATAGGAAAATGAAGTTGTTCTCACATCATTAATTGACTTTTGAATTCCAAATATTTGGGGGCATTTTGATCAAGTCAGTGCTTCAGAAAGCAGAGTGTGATTACATCTACACTTAATATTTACCTTCTTATTTTTTAATTAGCCATGTTTTGACTTCATTTTCTTGATTAAAAGTACATGCTTTTTATTTTTACTTCCTTCACTCAGTACCAATCCTCCTATAAATGAGGCAAAATTACAGAAAACTTATGAAGTTTTCAAATAAATTAAAATTTAAAACCCCACAAAAAAACCAATAAACCCTACACAAAACAAATTGAATAAAAACCCCACAACAAACAAATAAACAAAAAACCTCAAAATAAAACAAATCACACAAGTGCAGACGTATATCTTGATCTCGGTTTTCAGGTATTACTGCTGTAGAGTGGCCTAGTCAGTGAGTGTAGAGTGAGAGATTAGGCAATATCCCAGTTGACTACAGAGGGGAAAAAAAGCCCATAAATTCATTTAATGCAAGTGACCAACATGTAAAAGGAGCCAACAAGAAAAAAAAGAAGACACTGTCCCTCGTCTGACTTCTCGAAGAAGAGGTTGGTGAGAAAGAACTGAACAGCTAGAAGATAGATAGTTAAAAGTAGAGCTTAGCTGACTTTTCTCAAATATCTCAATAATATAGCAGCAACAGTTTCCATGCATGAAGTTAAAACAGAGAAATTGCAGATGTGACTGCAGAAAGAGTAGCAAAAATATAGTTGATTATGTCTCAAGCAAAGTGTGTGTCATTACAGATTTCTGTGGGAAAAGTTATTTTTTTCTTCCCCTGTTATTAATTACCCTTCCACAATAGCAAATTAGATTACCTGGCACCAAAGTGCTATTATTTAAATATCAATTCACTTTCTTAATTTATAGACAAGATAGCAATTCAATTTCATTTATTTACACAGCAAAGATATTACCAGTATTTGTTAGGAGTACATGGAATCTTTTCAACACTTATGGTTTTATGCAATCATTGCATAAGAATCTCTAACTATTCCTTTATTACTTTCACTTTTGAATGCTTACCTTCATTCTAAACAGCAGATAATATTATCCAACTGATGAAGCTGGCAAAAATTTTCTTAATTTTCTTCAGATTTTAATGCAAAAACTGTTGACGAAGTTTCCCCTGAAGATAGGGATGGGACAGGAGAAACACTTCTGATGTCTGAAATATCATTTCCAGCTTCTGAACACTTTTCTTCTCAAACAGAACTACTGGCTGATCACATCCA
Source organism: Oreocharis arfaki (assembly GCA_013398015.1). Lineage (NCBI taxonomy): Eukaryota > Metazoa > Chordata > Aves > Passeriformes > Paramythiidae > Oreocharis > Oreocharis arfaki. Next base: position 656,237 of record VZRR01006994.1, read on the forward strand.
TGGCTGCATCAAAAGAGGTGTGACTTGGAGCACCCTGGACTAGCAGAAGGGGTCTCTGCCAATGGCAGGAGGGTTGTAACTAGATCATCTTCAAGTCCCTTCAGGACAAAACATTCTATGAAAACTGGGGTTTCACATTCAAATTGGAAGTGATCTTTTACAACTATGTTTTTATTTTCCATGCATGGACAAGGATTAGGAAAAAAAAAACCACTTTATAATTATAATTTAAAAAATTAATATTTAAAAAGAATATACTTTATGATTGGTTTTGTTAGTTCATACTGTAGTAGAAAAAAAGTAAAACAAACCACACACTTTTAGATTATGTTTTTTCTTTCTTCTTTACTACTGAATGAAGAACTTGTAAAGATATTTTTAAAATTTCAACTGAAAATATATATCTGGGATTATTTTCTGTGGTTAGATAATACATCGGCATTATTGGATGAACTTTGACAGACCTCCAATAATTGACCTGAATGATCAACAGAGATACTGAAATATTGTATAAATGATAAATATTTTCCTCAGTAGCTGGGGGAAAAGAGAGAGAAAGTAATCCTTTATGTTGTTTAGGGTGTACTATAAATAGAACCAAATGAATTCTCCCTGAATACATTCATATTATACTGTAAAATGCAATCACATGACAAGTGTCTAGTAAAAAGTGCTTGGAAGAAAATCATCAACAGATAGACTTTTGAAACAGGTAGGATACATTGCATATTCTACCACTATCAAAACTGCCATAATTAGTAAGTAAAACTCATAACCTGGTATGCATAACATTATATCTGTATCAATACACAGAAAAGGATATTTTTCATTTAAACTTTAAAAAAAATATTAATTTATGCATTCATACAATATCATGAAATATGTGTTACTGCAAAAGCAATCAGCTTAGACAGCTCATTAATCTTTCTCATACAAATATTGTGATCCTTCTATCTTTCCTCAACTATTTTTGTGTGTATGATTTAAAGATCAAAGAAATGATAACTAGTTTCCATGACAGCTTGAGATACAATGTGTTCTGCAACATGATGAACAATTAAATTCTGATTTAATTTCCTTTATTATTTTATGGTAACATAACATTAACAAAATAAATATGCTCTGATTGTGCTGTGTGGGGGAAGCAGTTTCCTGCCTTAACGCTACATTCATGTATTTGCTGAAACTTACCAGATTTCCACTAGTCTAAATAATTTGCACTGACACAGTATTCTTTCACAGAGCTTAAAATTGTATCTCCACAGACCTCATTTTGTAATAATACCCAAACCAACTCTCATGGAGATATCTTGTGCAAGCAATGCAGCTGCAGTTCTCCTCCCAAGATATGTTAAGAAACTGTTAAATTGGCTCCAGTATTTGAGTCAGCTTGCTCAGAATTTGCTAATTTGGGTATTTCCAAGTGGCCCTACTAGGATAAATGCTCTGACTGAAATATTTCCATTACTTCCAGTAGACTTTGGTCTAAAGTCTGAACATTGTGTATCAATAAATTGCATATAAACAATACAAACTCTATGTAAACTCGTATTTTATTTTGTTCTTAATATATTAAACGCTGACCTGTTTGTTAAGATCAAGTCCCTTGTTTGATTTGGAAGGCTGGGAAGAGGATCTGTGTGGCACTGTACCCCCCCTTACTGATTGCTTCCGGCCCTCTCCATGGGGTCTCCCTCCTTCCCCTACCCTTACTCCTGGCCACTCCTCGAGTTCTCCCTGTTGGTTCCTGTATCCCAACTCCGCCCATGTACCACCCCTGTG
>VZRR01006994.1:658056-685402 GCA_013398015.1 Oreocharis arfaki
CTGCCTTGTCCCAAGAAGCCCCCGCTGCGCTCCCAGGGAAAGCTGCAGCAGCTAAGCAACACCTAGCACTGCAACAGATCTGTAGTTGTCAGTATTTATTGCAGAGATGTTTCTAAGCTTTTGGGGGGCATTCACCTTGGATGAAGTCACATTTTTCTACTTAGATATAATATACAGAAAGTATCATCTGCAGATGTGCTGAAAGTATGTTCTCCCTATTCTGAAATAAAATGAGTAGAAAAGATGCTTTATCCTATAATCCTTTTAGCTATAATTATGCTTGATTTCCCCATTTTGTTCCACGATGAAAACTGTGAAAGTAATCAGTAATTTTTAATATGTCTCAAAACACAAGTTCTCTGTACAGAAAGGTCAGAACATTTTTGCCCAAAGGAGTGTCTGCTCACTTCAGGTGTTGCTGAATTTGTGTGTTAATACAGAAAAACACTGTAGTTTTGCCCACTCTTTTCTCAGCTCGCTTTCCTTAGGTAGTTTGGACTAAATAGCTAACTTATGCCACAGCAAATATTGTAGGAAACAATGACATTTTAAGCTAAGTCTAGCTAGAATGTGGATGTCATATGGAGTTTTAACATGTGCACAGAGAGAACTTAGTTACTGACTCAGTGCTTTAAGCATGATTAGTCAAACTTACGATCTACTGCAATGAGCACAAATCGGTATACCAAAATTCTGCTTATTTACTTTTTGGCCAACTGTGCCTCATTAAGCATAACCAATAGAGAATCAAAGAAAGGCCTAAGCATCAAAGACAGAATTTTCAAAATCACAAAAATCAAGCTATTTATACACAGAGAGGTAGATGAATAATTGAAATCTGAAATTACCATGAATCTACACAAGAAAATACGCTCTTTAAAAAACAGAATGCTTAGGGTTTACAAGTGCTTAGGGTTCAGCTTTTTGTTTGTTTTTGAGAGGGTTTCCTTATACAACTCAAAGAAAAAATCACATTCTTAAACCTGAAAGGCTCTGCTTTATCACATTTTAGGATATCCTATCTGACACTTACATGTACAACTCATACAACACAGGGATCCTTCCACAATAAAGTGATCTTTACTAAGAAGGGTCCAAGAAACTTTTTAATTTAAACTATTCAACTGTTTAAATTGCAACAGTCCCCAAATTAGTGAATGTCTGTCTTCCAAGAAGACATAGACTCTACCTCAAGTACATATTACAAAACCTGGATGCAAATAAGCAATTAAAATAAAACTACCAGAGGCTTACTTGATTATAGTGATGTAATCTAGGAACAACACCCAAAACACGTGCTCCCTTCCCAAAAAAAACTCCACCAAAACTAAACAAGTTTTTCAGACTCCTACATGTTTTGATTCAGATTCCGAAATAATAATCAGTTTCAGTTGAAATATTATTTTAAATTAAGAAATCTGATTTCATGGGCTCAACCATATCTGAAAAAGACAGATAATTTCTAATATAAATCTTTTGAGATAGAGTATTAATTTGTCATTAATTCATTATTATATGAGTATTTCAATCCTTGAGAAGAAGCCTATAAAAGAACCAAAATTCTACAAATTCAATGAAACTATAACCAATACTTTAGTTTTAGCTTAAATATTGAGAATGGATTTGGTGAAAGATTACTTTAAACTCAAGAGAAACAGAAATTATGTGTTTCACTGAGTTTTTTTTTGTCTAATAAAGAGAGGAATAGCAAAGAAAAATTTTTTGTAATTCAACTGTTTTCCTAGTTTTACTTGCGTACATCATACTCTCAGAAAATCTGAATTCTATAGGCAGCAACAATTGTTCAGAACTCAGAATCTATGAAGCATATGCTGATTAAGTAATGAATAAGGACTGTCCAAAACCAATAGAAAATACCAATTATCCCTATTCCCTTATAAAACATCTTTTGAATCTAGTGATGCTTACATTGTTCTACTAGTGCTGCTTCTAGTATATTCAACAAGAATTAAACCAGAATATTTTATAATATCAAGCCATAACTCATTACAATTAAATTAGATCTTTACTAAACAGCAGAGAACCATAGGATCCAGATAAAGATGTAGAAAGACAACTCTTAAATATGCCACTTATTTTTTAGCCGTAACCAGAAACTTATATCACTATATCAGTAGATTGTTAGTGACAAAAGAACAAAGAGATTATTTTTGTAATGGTTCAATTAAGAAATTTTCGCCTTTTTTTGGAAAAAAATGGCAAGAAAAGAGTTAATCAACATAGTCAATAACTGCAAGGCTTTAAAAAAATGAAGGACCTCTTCCCTTGAATCTCTAAGTGCAGCTTCTGTAAATAAAAATAAATCATCGGCAATTACCAAAATTTTACTCCTTAAATTGTTGAAAAATACCATACAGATATCTGTCATAAACCCCCCATTGATTAAAATGCCAGTGAGAAACACATTGTGGGACAATATGTACCAATATAGATTGTTGTTAATTGCCTTCTGTTGTAACCTCTATCCACAGCAGGTCAAATTGTGGTCTCACTTACGTCACTGTAACCTCAGTGAAGTTAATAATTTGCATGGGCATTAGAAAAAAAGATTTGAGCCTTGAATAGCCAGAGATGTTGTAGTTTGATATGTATGGATGAGCTCTGTGATGAGCATATGATGTACTTTTCAATCTTTATTTAGAGATATATAGTATCTTGTTTTTTTTTTTTTTTTTTCAGAATTATGAGGGAATTGTGTAGTACATTTTCTCCTCTACAAGAAGATTTGCTTGAGATTCTAAACCAAACTTTTTCAAACAAAGCAAACTCGTATGGAGCCTTTGAGTGCCTTAGGAATGGAAAGAGCCAAAGATATAGGAAATCTACATGGAAAAAAAAAAAAAAACCAAAACAACCCAAATTGGTTTTTTTTGTTGCCATTGAACATGTAAACACATTTCAATTTTAGGAACCATGCAGACTTTTACCTCATTTTCAGCTTCTTTCATCATATATAGTTATAGAATTATTCGACTGATAGTACGAAGATGAATTTTTGAAAATTACAGATTTTTAAAAAACATGTAAGACAGCAATCTGCATATCCTAAATTGCATTTTCTGTTTGATTATCTACCTTTCTATATGAGATATGCTATTTATCAGACTACTGCTGTATTCTTACACAGCCTTTTAGCTCTTGTCCAGTCTTTTTCTCTGGCTAAAGAGCACAAAGTCTATGTAAATACATCAGATTTAAGAAAAGAAAAAAAAGTCTTTTAATCGTTTTTTATCTTTTTCTCTGACTGTGACGTGATCTTACTAAATATGTTACCTATAAGAAAAAAAGGAAGATATTTAAGTTGTTAGAACAAATCTGGAATACACATGCAGTTTAGGAAAGGGGAGTTGTTTGTGTTATCTGTGAGATCATGCCTGCAGAAATTAAAATTTAAGAAAAAAAACATGAAATTTGTGTTTCATCATCAAAGTATCAGTCTCTAATTTTTCCCTGAAGTGTAGCCTTCAATTTTTCTTTCAAGTGTTTTTGTTAATACTCATTTGCTACTTTCTGAGGTTTTAAATTATTTAATTAATAGATGAGTGGCATCAGATGATGAGCTCAAACTATGAAAAAAAAGAGCTGCTGAACAAGCAGAAAATGTAGAAGAGATGGACTACTGCTGTTATTAGCTGTACAGGTAAAGAAAAAATTGACATTGCTTCCAGGCAAATGTAATAAAGCTGAACACAAGACTGTAGGGCAATGCTATCAAATACATATTCATTCCTTAGGCGCAATGGAAACACACAATCATTTGCTAATATGAATAGTCATAACCCTGAGTAGTTTAACAGAATTGCAGCAATTCAAATTAATTGGGTCTTCTCAGAACTTCCTAAAAGTCACTGCCATAATGGTAATCCTTTCCAGAACTTCTGAACAACTGATACTAACTGGATTAATAAATGCTGCAATGTACAATAACAAAAGAGAGGAGGGTTCAGCATTGTACAAAATCTTTTGTAGACTAACAGGTACAGAAAAGTAAATTGAAGCTGAGAGGAGTATTTCAAAATCCATAATGCTTTGAGTCACAGACGTTGGATAATGAGTTTGGTTCTGAATTATGAAACACCAAAGAAGCTACAGAAGCACAGACCATCTTAAAAAAAGTATCCACTTTTTGTCATCATTATCTTTTTATGATAAATGCTCAGTCTGTTCAAAGGTAGATTCACAGGTTCTCAAGAAAACTAATTATTGATGTGAATAGTAGTGCCTTCACTGTGAAAAAATCTACATAGCAGGTGTTGATGGAGATAAAAAAAAAAGTATGTCTAGCAGTTCTCCAAATTGAAAGGGAAGTGATGAAACTGTTTCCAGTTTATATTTGTTTTTGTAAAAAGCCTTACAAATTCTGATAGAAAAATATTTTAAAATTGAGAATAGATGATAAAGTTTTGCAATTTTAGAATATCTGCAGTCCTATTTTTGGCTGGGATAGAGTTAATTTTCTTCTGTGTAGCTGGTACAGAGCTTTATTTTTGATTTAGCGTGAGAATAATGTTGACAACACAGTAATATTTTGGTTTTTGCCCAGTAGTGCTTGCTCTAATTCAAGGACTTTTCAGACTCCTATGCTCTGACAGCAAACAGGTGCACAAGGAGCCAGGAGGGAGCATGGCCAGAACAGCTGACCCAAACTGGCCAAGAAGATATTCCATACAATCCAATGTCATGCACAGCATATAAACTGAGGGGAGTTGCGTGGGATCTGCCAATCCCAGCTCGGGGATGGGCTGGGTAAGAGCCAGCAGTTATTGAGTAATTGTATCCTCCATCACTTTTCTTCATGGGTTTTATTCTTTCTCATTTTCAATACAAATTAATATTATTATATTTTACCTTGTTTTAATTATTAAACTGTTCTTATCTCAGTCCAAGGGTTTTACCTTTTTTAAATTCTCCTCCCCATCCCATGTGGGAGGAGAGGCTGAGAGGATGGCTGAGTAGTGCTGAGCTGCTGGCTGGGGTTAAGCCATGACAGCTGTACAATTTAGGAACAGTTCTCCTGGGCTCATCAGGCAGAATGAGCAAAACCAGTAAGCCATCAAACTGAGAATATTGAAGAACACCTCAACATAAAGTTGTCATACTGGGCTCACATTATTTACTGTGGGATAATAACACACAGTATGGAAAGATTCACCAGAGACCAGTTTTGTTATCATTTGAGCAATGCCAAGGTTAATGTCATTGGATGTTCAAGAGCTATGTTGCTGCAAACTCTGCCTGGAGCTCCTGGGCAGCAGTGCTTCTCCTACACTGCTCTGCTGCTGTTCAAACAGCAGGAGCAGAAGAGCCATCCGCGCTGCTAATACACAGAAGGCAAAAGCTGGTCTTTACAGCCAGCAATGTTTTACCTTGATGTTTAGGTAGTTTAAACTACAGTGACCTGTTTCTACTACTATTAAAAGATAATCTGAAAGGAGAGAAAAAAATCTAGAAAATAAAGAAGTAACTTCTATTAGATAGTATGGTTTGAGAAGGGAAAACAAATAAACAGAACACAGTTGTTGGCAGTTTACTTTGTAACAGCTTTGTGATAGAAACTAGCCATTCAACCCTTCCTAGCAGCATGTTTTTCTTGTGAAAATATCAGAAATCATACTGTATTTTAATGAGTTTGGAGGTAAAGCAGTGTGTGTGTATGTGTGTGTGTTTAGGTAGCATTAAATCACATAATTACTGAAATAATATAGGAAATAATGTTTGGGATGTTGGTATTCCATGTCTTTCCGAAACACACTAATTTAGTAAATTGCATAAGCCATATATAACCTTGTTGAGACAGATGTGACTTGAGAGGATGGACTCATCCACATTCACACCATTTCCAATATAAAACAAACAGCCCCCAGATACCCCACCTCCCTCTGAAGTCTTAAGAAAATCCCTTTGTAGCCAAGTAATTTATCACAAAAACTGTAGTCTACAAGGTTTTTCAGCACAGTCTTGCTGATACACAGAAGACTGCCACATGTGAATTACAACAAGCCTCACACATATATTTTCTCATCTGAGCAATAACTAAGAGGTGTCTTTACACTTTCAGTGATGGAAAGGCAAAGATAAATATTAAACTGGATGTCTGACAGCTGCTATTAAAATCAAGGCCAACTGCTGTCCTGCAAAACTGGCAGTCATTTGGGTTCAGCTCTTAGCTTATTTCTGATTATTCACATTTTTCTAAGAACATTTGGCTCCCACCATTTTTTTTCATGATAAAGGAAACCTTTACTTGAATTTTTACTAACATTTTTTTCCCAGCATAATGGAAATAAAAATACAGAAAGCTAAAGTCATTCATTAGCCTTCCAACAACAGAAGAAAAATTACTCCATTCTCTGTTTCTCTTGCAGGGTAATGACAGCGAGGAGATGTTCGAGATACACATATGGGAGAGAAGGTAGTGACTGATGTCAGAACTACGTGCTTAAATTCACCCTATAAAAACTAAATCATGTGAATTACAGTTTATCATCTAAATAGATATTTGCAATTCTATCAGACTCCAACATAACCACACACCCTGGAGTTTCTCTTTCAGGGTAGTTGTGCTTTTTTTACAGGCTTTAAAATTCTAGTAAGGGTAAGTTCAGTTATCAGTCACATGGAGAAAACCCTACCATGTACATATGATCCAACACTGCAACTAGATCTCAGTTCTATGCTGAGCTTCACTGCTGCACTTCTAATTGCACCAGCACTGTCTTGCTTTGCACTCCACACTTATTCAGCAGTCACCGCCTTCAGTTTTGTTACCTCTAAGATCTTAGTCTCTCATCCTTGCAACTTGGCTGAAGTTGAACTCTGGAGCACGGTCCTTTATTCATTGACATTGTTGTTCTGCTGTTTAAAAAAAAAAAGGTACAAGCTGAGGGCTCAATTACAGAGGGCAGTTGCATTGCCCCAGGGGGTGGAGAAACCTACAAACTGTGAATCAGAGTTACAATATGCCTCCTATTTCTCTTCTTCTATAAAGTCATTGATGTATCCCTCTACACCACCCCGATACTTAATTATATACTAAGGCATGTATAATTAATTAATTATACATGCTCTGATACAGCTGCACTGGCTGTAACATTGGGAGGGGAAAAACTGAGCCTACCACCTGTGCAGGAGGGGAAATAATAGCTCTATTGAGGCTGTCTTTGACTTCCTTGTTGTACTGTTCTTAGATTATAACTTTAGAAAAGGAAAAAGAAAATGGAAAATGTTAGAAAGTAAGCACTTTTTGCAGGAGTTGTTTTTATTTTACTGGGCTTCAGATCAAACTTTTGGTTTGAAAATCGTGTGTAGATGTAAAACTAGTTTGTCTAGCAGGATATAAGTTTTCTCTCAAGGGATGTCTGACAATCTGTTAACACAGTGTATAATGGAGAGGGTAGGGGGCAGATCACAGGCCAGATTGTTAGCTAGTATAAAAGAGGTGTTAATGCCATTGACTTTAATAGGGCTACGTCAATATCCACCAGCTTAAGATTCTCTGTATCACGGCCCACAGACCACTTGCTGCTTGCAAAGCCTTTGTATTCAGTCCACAAAGGGACTTTTTAGTTGTGGCTATACTTGACAGAATCATAAAAATGTACTATTATCAGTTTACCCAGTGATTCTCTAGCATTCCTAAGGATTAACCTCTCTCTTTGGAAGCATACAGAGTTGTGAGAAAACCTTCTCAGCTAAATCCAAGTTCAATTCAGAGGTGACCATTGGAAACTTTCATTAAAGCATTTATGTTGTGATAACTCATTTTGAACACATGCTGTCTCAATTTATTAGCAGGGAAATTTAGCTGTGAAGATTCTACCTTTGAGTATATTAAGAAAATATGTTGTTTTTTATTAAGTAACTTTTTACATGCAATGTATCACCTTGTAAATGTAAGACAAAAAAAGCAGCACGATTAACGTGAGCTTTGTAATGCTGTTCTCAGACTGATGTCTTATCTGTCAAGGGTTCCAGCATGAACAAAACTTTCAAGACTTTTATTTTATATTCTGATTAAGTAAAGTTAATTGCAGCATAGGAAATATTTAACACGGAATTATTTCTGTGGAATGGAAGTTCTTACTTATAGAAAAAGATGGCCTTGCTCTAGAAGTCAGTAGGAAAATAAACCTGAGTGTCTTTATGCGACTAGAATTGCAATGACTTCTCTAGAGTTTGAATACATGCCATGTGTGCTTATTCTTCCTAAAGAATAGCATTCACAATATTAAGGACTTAAAAGACATAGCAGGGCTCTCCGAAGTTCCCTGCACCAGTTTTTCCTCCCCTCCAGATCATGTCTAATATTAAAAAAACATTAAAGGGTGATTACTTTATATTAAGTAGTTTGGGGGGTTTTGTGGCTGAAAGCCTTTAATGCTTCAAGCTTCATTTTATAAACAGCCCCAAACACCTCCACCAAGTAGTAAAAAAACTGTTTCTTCAGTAAAAGCTGTATCGGCATATTTGATGACTAGAGAACAGCTGGGCCACAGAGAAATCATCAAATATTGTGCAAGTTGGCAATATCAAAACTGTTTGTGTTGGAATAACTTTTCCCCATGAGGTGGGTGCGCTTTGGCAGTCAGTGAGATGATCCCCAGATACCCATGACTCCCATTGCTGTTGATATATTAAATATGTACCAAATTGTGTATACAGTACCCACACATGTCAAAAGTTGACATCAGTGGGGAACAGATAATCCTCTAAAGGCAGAATGAGTCAAGCAATTTCGTTGAACTGTCTTGAAGTTGCACAGACTTCTTGGTCAGTATGGCAACAAAATTAGAATGGCAAAGAATTAGTGTTATTAACAGTGTTATCCTAATATAAGAAGTTAAAAAAATAAGAAAAGTTTATCATAAGACTGCTAAAGATTCCTGCAATTATATTTTCACCAAATTTTCAATATTCGACGTTAACCAAACTTACTCTAGAGACTAGTGTCAATTTTAATTTGTCTTCATTTTTTGCCACTAGGGCTCAGCTGATGGGGACATCACTGTTTTAATGGTGCTGTTGTCTAATATACCGCAGAAAGAAGAATCTTTTGGTTTTTTATTTTTTAACATGTGGATATTATAAATAATTAGTATACATAGCTGTATATCTTTCAGAAAATTTTGTCAGTACTCAAATCCACAGTGAAAATTTGTCAGGGTAATCCTAAACTTTTTTCCTATCATTCTTTCTTTGTTCATGCAGATATTGGTATCAGTTGAGCCAACTTAAGATGATGGTCAGTAAAATTTACATGCCTTTAAAAATACTTCAGTCTTCAAATAAATAAATAAATAAATAACCCTATAAATATCTGTCTGTAAACAACGTTATAATAAAATTTCTTCTACTATTGCTGCTTCACCCAAACTTTTTTTCTTTTTCTCCCAGATTTATGCTGTGATTTCTTCCTCTTCTAGGAGCAGAAACTTCAGCTATTTTAGCATTTCAAGAAATAAACTAAACATCAAATAACCAAAATAAACTTCTGTACATTATAATACATAAAAATTTGTGCAACAGTTTAGAACTTTACCTTTTCAGTCTGTTTCACTTCGATTGACTGTAGAACTAAGAGTGTTATGAATGCTGTCTGGAGCAAAACGTGAACATAAATTCTGAGCTTTTTTTTAAGTTTCTACTGTTTCATAGCATGCATATATTTAATTTCTTATGGTCAAAGACAAAAAAATGAAACCCAATTCAAGTTAAAAACTCAAATAAACTCACTCAGAATTTTGAGTGGAGTCAAACAATTCCAAACACCTAAGAATAGATGCAAAAAATTTATTTCATTTGCCATGAAGGAAAAACTTTTTCAATGGAAAATAAAGCACTCTCCCATTTTACTGTTTCCCATTTTATCAAACTAGATAAAAAAGGGAGTTGACTATAGCAGCTAATGAACTCTATATTTCTTTATGCAATTAAAGTACTAACAATATTGAAGCCTATTTCAACCTATATAGACCATGTAATACAAACCAGAAGAGATCTCCAGTACCTACTGAAGTCTTATAATGCATAAGAGAGTATCTGTAAAACAAAAAGTAGTAGACTGTAAAAGCTGGCATGACTTTACAAAATTTACAAAAAGCATTCAAGAACACCCAAAAAACAGTTGGTGTTTGAAACTCTTTTTCCCTTCTATGGTAAAAACATTCCTAACCAGATTCGTTTCTTAGCTGTATCCGGTTTTCATCGTATTTAAGACGATGCAATGGAAAGATTCTAAGCACAAATACTGGGCCAATTATTTATACTGCCATACTTGTGCAATAGTACATGTGTAATTCTCATCTTTCCAGTCTTTTTCAAAAGCGAAATTTTCAAGAGGCTTTCTAGCTCAGTCCAGAAATCCTCAGATCAATTTTCTTCTTACAGCTCTTTAGCAATTTGTAGTTTACTGGGTAGCTGGATATGTGCAGAAGGGCACCATTTCAGGGCGCAACACATTGCAAAATGGCCTTGTCACTCCTGTTGTCTGTACCCTTTCAACTACTCTGTTCACTTACTCCTGTAACAAAGACATACTTTTATTTTTTTAAAGAGATAATTATATTCCTCATATTAAGTCTTTCTTGCCTTTTGAGCCAGCCTCATTGTTTGCATGGAGTTCTTTTGCCTGTCTCTGATTTTCTTCTCTGTTTTTTGTGACTTGTACTTTCTTCCAGTTAATCTGCCTCAACAGCAAATTTGCACTCTCTGGGACAAATAATGTCTTGATTTAATGTTAACTACCTGATTAAATACAACACATTTTGCTGTTCATAAATGCTTTCAAGAGGGCCAATAGCAGTTTATAGTCTCTACTGAACACTCTTTATAGAATTTTTTTACTGCAAACAGTAAACACATACCTGGAAGGAAAAGAAGCAATATTCTGCTCTGATTCTATTTCAACCCTTTGCATGTTTATATGTCTAAAACATCCGATGTTTGTCTTTCAAGTAAAGTCAAAAGGTGATATGGGAAGCCAGGATATCCACAATCAAGTCAGAGAACTAACCAGTGGTACAGATTTTTTTTATCCAAACACCTCAAAACCTTAATTTTTCAGTCCTCCCTTTATTTCTTTCCAGCCATTTCCTACTCTGTGAAATTCTCAAATAAGCATGTTCTTACACAGAGATTATTGTGGGATGATGTACGGGAGTATGTCCTCTCTAAATTAAATGGTTCCCATGTCCATGCAATGGCACCAACCGCAAACAATCTAACTTCTTTTAAATTTTTCTTTAGTTACCTCACTGTCAACTTCTGATAAACTAAAAATCTGTTCCATAGCAACAGAGCTTTGTAAGTGCTTATAGAATCAGAAGTGGGGCATCCAAACAGAATGCACCAAAATTAAAACTCATTTAAATAGATAGGTCCTGCATGTATCCAGCTGTATCTGTCTTTTCCTTCCATGAACCAGTTTGAAGATGAGGTAATCCTGAGAACTTGTGAGAGAGCTGAGGGATTGCCTAAAAGTTAGGGAAAAGGATGGTAAATCAGTCCAGCATAAATAACTTCCAAAGAAAAACATTACTGAGGTTCAGGGATGCATTATACTTCATCATTTATGAACCTTACATATTTTTCTGATGGAGACAAATAGCCAAAAAAACAAGATAAGAGAAGCTTGTTGTTGCAAAAATTCCTGCCTGCTTATACAGATCCCTGGTTTTGGTTAAGTCACAAAACTGACACTGAAATAGCCTGAACACAGCCCAGACTGCTAGAGTCAAGGCAGTCACCAGGTTCTATGCACCAGAAATTCCACACTTAAGCCTTGCTGTCAATTAGACCGGTCTCACTGTAATGGTGTGTCTTCTGTCAAACATTTCTGAATAGGCTCTTGTTCCATTTGATACTATCCTGAGGAAGCTTTATCACAGTTCTGATGCATGGTAACCTGATAAGACTTCATTTAGCAGCCTTCTATCACTATTTAACTTCAACATGCATCTGAAGTCTACCACCAAAATAGCAGGTTTTTTGAAGTGATGGAGTGTTCACCGGTGGTTAAAGCAGATTAACTAAGGGTTTTTATTACAGGATAGAGTTTGTATCCCACAGTCTTGATAAATCCTTGCTAACAGGAGTTCCATCATCTAAAAGGCTAGCTGTTCATACTTGATAAGGTTTCTAAGAGCATAAAAGTCTCTAAACAAACCAATTCTGTGAGAGGGGCATTTGTAAGGTGTCAACATTATTGTTAGATAATGTTTTAACTGGGCTTTCTATATGTTTCTTAGGATACTAAGAAAATACCTTATAATAATGTTTGAGAAATTCAGATGAGCTATTTTATGGAGGAAACAAAAAAGTTAACGTTTCAGGTTAGTATATTTAAATCTAAACCCAAAACCCCTTAACATTTAACAGAGTACGTATAGCTAAAAATATCGGAAAGCTCTTTAGTTGGTTCATAAAATATCAATTATTTAGTCTATTTTGAAGTTATTAATCTGTCAGTCAACAGTATAAGATCAAATGTAAAAAAGAATTAAGAAGATGCTTCAGAGTCATCAGATTCTTTTATCTTTTTCCCTCAAAACAACAAAATAGTAGTCAAGAAATTAAGTGATTAATTGAACGCATGTTTATATAGTTTAAGTAACTTCTTATATAAATATAATACATACATTTCATGTATATATCTGTTTACTTTATTTAGTCAACATTTTGGAGGCAAGGTTGTTTTTAAAGCTTTCCACTGCACCAGGTATGTTCTGTAGTGACTGCTGCATCTACAGCCAGGTATCGTCACCCAGACATCACGTGCAGTGACAAGTACTTTATTCCACACACTATCTAGATTTCACCGTCTCCAGTAAACTTTCGTATTAACTTCACCGTTTAAAATATAATGCTTAATCCTTAACTTAAACTGAAGCAGAGGGGTTTGTGTGTTTAGGGGTACCACCTTAAGGTCAATGGAGATATAAAAGGACACAAGATTTTGCCTATGCAAAACCTCAGGAATAAAAACCAGTTTCTGTTTATAGAGTACATGAAATATAGGTGATTTAAAGGGTATTTCAGTTGTGCTTCTGTGCTCCTACTAATTTAGGCTACTGCTAATAAACAGTAGTATCATTTTCTGGAGCGAAGGACATCTATTCAAGATGATGAAAAAGCATGTCAGAATCTCGGAACTATCTATGGGCTTCAGTATGGTTTTTCAATTTATAATGCTAAAATTTAAAAAATGCTATATACATATATAGTTTATGCTTTATACTCTGTATAAATAACACTTGTATACATGCACCAACATGTATGTTTATATGTGCATTTGTGTAGTAACTCTACAGGAAATTAATCAATTTTATGATAAATATTGTTATTATGATTTATTTCATATCTTATGAAAAAATAAAATGTTTTAATTGGTGGCCTTTTAAATCAAAAATTTTAACCACAATTTTCAAGACTTTTAAAATTTTAACTCATTTTTCCAGAATAAAAAAAAAGTAAATCAAAGTTAGCAAATTGTAGATTGTGATCTAAATCGTAACAGGAAAGAGTTATTTTCAGTATCCATGATGTAAGTGGTTACTAATATATCCATGCAGCTGGGGGAAAGGATATTAAAAAGGGGCTTAAATAAACCACATTTCTCTGACAGTAACTTAGTTGTGATTCATAGTCATAACAGCAATTATTTTCTGATCTCAACAGGCTGAGGAAGTAGGGAGTGCCTACTTAGTAGGGAAGTAGTTTGGGTTGTAGATGATGGCAGTAAACTCTCTAAAAATTGCTATTCCCCTTATACTCTTGTGTGCCCTAAACTACCTTATATGAGTAGAGTTAAATGGGAGCAATGCCACATAATGATGTATTTTTTGTGATTTTATCTGTGTTTAGGGTCTCCTCCCACACACTCTCACTCATCAGATACACCACAGGATCTTCGCTCTAGTATTTTTGGCAAAAATAAGCAGAGCAACTGTTAAGTTGATTGAGAGGTCTCTCACCAGGTAATAAACTTCACCTAGTGATATCTCGAAACTGGAGAAGGATTGCAAAAATCTGTTAAAGTTTTCCTCATTAAAGAAATCCTATACTATTTTACCAAATATATCAAATTTTGGAATCAATTTCAGTCATTAATAGAACAGACACATTTCATAAAAGTACACAAGCAGATGTAGGAGTTATACTGGATCAATTTAGAAGAGAATAGACAGCAGGTGTTTTTCTTTGAAAACTCTGTTTATTTCCATGGAGTGAGGGAGAAGTGGAACAACACATTTTATTTTAAGAAATTATTTTCTAGTAGTAAGGCTTTCAAGATCACACTGGAAATCCTAGTTAATGGTTTATGTGTTTTCCAAAATGCGCAGTCTGAAGCAATATATGCTAAATGTCAATGATGTTTTATTTCCCTCAGTACTTCAGGTCCAGGGTCTAATAATACAATGCATAAACCACACATGAGTTGGAAAAAAAAATCGTGTTCATTTATAATCAATGACCTTCATAGTCAGTGACAAGGATTTTCTTTGTCTGCATAGGCAAATTTTGAAAGGTATCATCAGAATCAAGAAATACACTCTTTTTGTTGATTTGGTATTTTCCCCCAAATAGATTATATAAGTGAATGGAGCAAATCCTGTTGGTTTTATTCATTTGACATATGCTACATATGTGTGTCTGGATCACCAGAAAACGAGCACCAGAGTATTTGTTTTTATCTTTTATATGCTGGTGAAAATGCCTTCAGTGAAAATTTACCTTCAGGGCTATAAAACCCTTACACATATGCACAAGGTTATATAGTTATATCTAAACTATAGCTTAGAACTTAACTGGGAAATTGCAGCAAAAAGTTTTCAATGTTAAATTTCTTTGCCTGTGACCACAAAATGTGCCACCACATAGGTGAAATGTATTAATTTGTCTTAGCAGGGTGATCCATTTACGTACCTGAGCCACGTGTTTCTGTACAGCTGATTACTTTGACACCCAGACAGAAAGAGAATTAAATGGATCTCCATTATTGTAGATTACGTGTGTTAAAACTCAGCAGTGTTTTTCTCTGTTGTTAAAGTGCTGCCTACTGATGGCAGCAGTGTGGTTTTGACTTGGTTCATCCCTTTAGGAATATCCAATATAAAAATTTATTTTGTGTGATTTGAATCTAATTATTTAAAAGTTCAGAATAAAATGTTTGTCACAAATTGATGTTTTAATATGTCACAAATCTTTCTATGAAGTTTTGTTAGAAAGGAGAAAAAAAAGATTTATCATGCCAGTGATTCTTTGATGTGGAATTGATTCTTCAGGCTCTGAAACTTCATTATAGTTATAAAAGAAAATATCTATTTTTCAACACTGTTTAATGAGTGACTACGAGGTTTTTTAACTAACTGCTAAAGTATGATTGCTTTGATCTTTAGCTACAGTCCTTTGGAAATGACAGCTTGCAAAGAAACACAAGAAACCATTCAGATTGAAACCCTACTGAGAAATACTAGGGAATAAGGGTTTTTCTTTGGCTTCAGGAGGCATATCGTGTCACTTTGTGGTCAGAAACCCAAACCTGTGTCGTCACTTTATTGTAAAGCCAGTGGTTCCCTATGGTCCAAAAAGTAAACTTGTACCATATCACTTTAGATGAAACTAATTTTGACTTTTTCTGTGAATCCCACCGCATTCTGAATGGAATCTGGGCAACTCTATACTCCTATTACCTCCTGTAGCCAGAAGATAACAAACAAGGACATAAAACTGGTAGTCATCAACTCATAAGGCAGCAGAGACCACTGAAAAGTGATTTTCCCTCTTGAGTGACAGATCTAGCATTTGAGAACTGGTCCAGCAGCTAAATCAAGGAAATACATCTTCGTTTTCCCCTTATTTATCTTGAAACCCTTTGCAATATCATATGGAATTTAAGTGGAGCAAAAATCTTCTGGACAATTCTTTGAAAATCTTACTTATTCCCTTACCTTTCTGTGCAAAGGATTACTCACAGGAAAAGTCTCACTTGTTTCAATGAAAATAGTCATGATTTGGTACTGTAAAATGGAAGAAAGGTATTTTCAGTCTGATCATTTGCCAGGAAATATTAATACATATGAAAATCATTGATTGGCATTTGTATGCTTTTGGAAATCTTGGCCTCTTTTAGCAGAACTTCTTGTTCATTGAAGGAAAATAGCAGTGCTGGCAGTTCAAAGACTACTCATTAACAGCTCTAGCAGTCAGTAGCAACAATAAGTTACAGGAAACCGAAACGAAGAAATCCATTGGCACAATGTTTAAAAGAGCTTTGGGTGAAATCACCCACGTAATTAAGTCTTAAAAGCCATATATGCCTCAAAAGCTGGTCATGGTTTTGTGATGAAAACGCATCTCGGCAGGTCCTTGGGCTGTTGCTCCTTCACTTATTTGTCATATATGGCTGATATTTTTGCAATGTCTACACAACTAAGGATGCGTAAAACTACTGCTTGCCTTTTTTTTTTTTTTTTTTGTGTGTGTGTGTGTGTATGTGTCTTAGGGAAATTAGGGAAATTATAGATAAAATGGTTGGAGGAAAAAGAAAAGAAAATGTTTTTTGAGAAATAATTGCAAGCTGCAAAATAATAATTGTTAAATGACAAACTAAGTAACTATTGTTTTCTGTCATCCTTATATATACGCTAAATATTATTAATTTCAGATTCATACAGCATAATCATGGCATTTAGAGCTATTTGGCATGAGTATGAACAGCAGTAATTGTTACTTAAGAGGTTTTTAAAAATATCAACTATAAGATGATATCCCAACATCAATTTATTTATTATAATATTTATTTAATGGCTAAAAACTAGGAAGACTTTCACATCTGGTATTAGTGTAATTTGTATTTAGTTTTACATAAGGCAAAATATTAAGACACTTTGCATCCACAAATAGCATATATATTTAAAATTCCAAGCTTCCATAATTTCATAAATTATGCCTCAAATATGTTAAAAATTCAAGGTCTTGCAGCTATGTCTGATTCTTTCACTTCGCCCTTTAAGAACTGACTTAGTCACTGAACGTGTATATTGGAGAGCTTGGTTGCTCCTACGCGTATCAAATGATGTGATCACCAGCTGGATCTCTCACTCTCTTTTAGGAAAGAGGAATTTCTTGGCAGTTTGAAAACTTTAGTCTTTTATATACAAAACCATTATCCCAGCCATTTATTTCCTCCAGCCACCTCTGCAACTATTTTTTGCTGCTTTGAGCCTTGTTAGTAACGCCGGATTTGTTTTCTTAGATGCATGACAATTTTGTTTATATATTGGTATTCAAACTTCCCAGGAAAGAATTCTGAATGTATTATTCTCATCTCTGTCTTTTACTTAAGTTCAACAAATATCTTTACCTAATACTGCACTAAATAATTACCAAAGGTCACATTCAAGATGGTTGCTGATCAGTACTCCTCTAAATCTGTTAATAATCTTCTAATAGACCTTACAGCTCTTGTACATACAGGGGAATGTAGGAACAAATCTGGAAGTTCAGAAACCTGCTAGCTTCCTTCAGGAAAAGTTCTACTGTTACCTAATATTCCTAAGCATAGAGAGCTAGAACAAGAAACACTGGGAGTTTAAAAGAACTCCAAGTGTTACCTGCAATTTCTTTTCTTGCCTATCTAAATATCTTGGGCAAGAACTAGATCTCTGAAGTGATCTCTATGTGTTGAGTATTCATTGAGTTAATAATGAATTAAAAGGTTGAACAGGACAGCAAACTGAAAATGTGAATAAATTCACTATTAGCACTTTTTATAGAGACACCAAAAATATTGAAATAGAAGCTTCTATTGCTTTCCCAAAAATATTTTTTCACTAAGAAAATTTCTCTAGAGTAGAAAAATGTACTTAGATTTTGAGTTGGGAAAAAAACTGAAATAGATAAATTGTAAGGGTTTTTTTTCTGTGTTTTAGAACAAAGTACTAAACTTTAAATTCACATTTCAAGTAATGTTTTGGATAGAATTTTATTGGCATTTTATTCAAAACATAGATAAATATATAGGAGATGAAAACTGCTGGAATTTAAAGCAAATTATGTTTTTTTCCCCATTCTTTCCTTCGAATGCTAAAAATTCCAACTTCAGGTAAAGTCAAAGCATTAATCAGACAGAGTATGGTTTAATTTTGTTATTAATTTCTCCTGACCATATTGTCTGTGTTGTGTTTCCTCACGTTTGTTGTGCATCTTATTTTCTCTGGGGTAGTGTGAAGTCAACATTGTTGACACTGCATCCACTATATTGACAATACTAACAAAACCTTTCTGCTCAACAGGATTTTTTTTGTTTATATTTTGAATGAGGCATGCATTACTTCAACTTCTCAGTAAAAGGGGAAGGATAAGACTGTGGTTATCTTTAACATTTATTAGGAACAAACAGGAAGGCTCACTGTTCATGAAGAAAATCTGAAAGAAAAAATTCCAACTTGCCTGTAGAAATTGTTCTAAATCTTTAACTATATTTATAATACCGAAGTCACCTATCTATTTGAAATTGGACTGATGAGGACATCAAGACAAATAATTGACCATTTCTTCTTAACCAAAAATGAGGAAAGATTTTAAAATATTTAAAACATTAGAATTATTCTTTGAGTACAGATAGTGCATTAAATCACAAATGTATGCATTTGTCCTTTATGAGATATCATCTGTGGCATTATTGCCTGCTATATTTTAAGGCTTATTTTTCATGTGATGATGGTGCTGTGTTTTCACTTCCCTTATTCTCAGCTGAATCTTGATGAGATTTTTCTCAATGCAATTTTTCAAGCACAAGGGTCAAGTTAGGTTTTCAGGTGTCAGCATTATGAATTTGGAGTAATCCTATTGATGTAAAAGTTATGAAAATTAAGATGGACCTCTGGACCTCACTGGAGGTGAAATATGACCAAGTATATATGTACTGTAAAATACGAGAATGTACAGAGATAAATAATGGACACTTGACTTTCAGTACTGAAAAATTATTCTTGCAGTGCGAAAACTGATATGGAGAAGATTTAGGTAACATAAGATGGTCATTTTTTTCCGTAATTGAAGATTTCATGCCTCTCAACCAACCAAAGTCAAGAAATTCTACTTTTTCATACCAGGATAATAATTCAATCTTCATTGATAGGTTTTTTGTTGCTTGGCCTAATAGTTGAAGGTAATATTTAAATATTATAATTATGTTTCTATGTATGTGTATACATCTGTGATTGTCTATGTGTGGATAAGAGAGTGAGTTTATGTGACTGTATATGTAAGCCTGATGGCTAAGAACCCAACCAAAAGCAAAATCCCATAATTTCTCTATTACCTTTCAGAGGAGAAGGCAATCCAGATTTTTCTGAATTGTGCTTTATTATTTTCTGATGGAACTAGAGGGACACAAATGGAGAGAAAAAAAGGAGGAAAAAAGTTTTCCTTGCATTTGTTGCTAGGATTTCGTTTCTGTTTAAAAGAGAGAAGCTTATAATATAAAAAGTCTTGTCCAGTTTTCTAAAAGTTAATGAGGTTTTTAGGAACATTAAATTTCAACAGTAACTTCCAGCCTAGGAGCATGAAGGGTGTAATTTGTAATAAGAAAATTTAGGAATATGCTTATAGTTTTCCCAACAATGTATGGGACAGCAAGAGCTGCTTTAACATTTTCTAAGGTTCTCCTGCATTTTTTTCTAACCCTTAAACACAGTAGCAAGCACGGTTAGCCAATCTGCTGCCATTTACTAGAGCACGGCGGAATGAGGACTACCATGAACTGCAGTGGAAGGATTGCACAGATAACAGGAGTAAAGAAAGGGAAGAGTTGCAGCTTGCTGAAGATGTATGCAATATGTTTCTGAGCACTGCGTGACATTGTGAGGTGTAAAGTAAGATCCAGCTAATGGGAACAAGGCTAACAAGCCAGGAACTGCTGGTGCCACAAACCCCAGCCCTAGGGAATGGCTGTGTCTTGTAGCATTGCATGTGCAAGGGAGTACTGGGACAAGGCGTGACTCGCAGGAGCTTCAGCAGGGTCAGACTTTGCCTACAGGTGCAGCTCAGGGGAGTAACATGGGACTGTTAGCAGACTTGGCTGATGAAAAATGGTAACTTGATGGATCAGATCAACTTAAACCGTGCTACACTACCCAGTGGAACCTCTGAGAGTTACTGCAGAAAAGAGACCCTGTGTTGTATGAAGATACAAAGCACTTTGTATAAGGATTTTCTCTTCTGGCAAAAGGATCGTAAATTCTTACTCTAGCACTTTAAGAATGAGCTACTGTTCCCTCACTGATCCAACAACACAAAATTTTATTTTCTGTGTTTAATACAAATTTCATGTTTGCCATTGGATTCCTATTTATGAATGGGGCAAATTTCTCACTGAAAAACAGAAAGTTGCATATAAAATTTGAGACTTCTGACAAGCATTTATTTATTTTTTTTTTTTTTTTAATTTAGTGATGCCCTTGAATTTGGTCACAGTTCTGCCAGGAAAGTCCCATAGTAGGGTTACAAGCATAGTATATATTTATATTATATATTTATACAATCACACACAAACATTTTTTATTTTAATAATTATGGTTTACTTCATATTGCATAAACATGGCATTGTTAATCATCTTATGGAGTACAATCCATGGTCTCTGGCACTTCCAGCCTTTTATGGGTGGTCTGTCTGTTTCTGCTCATCACTGCAAAACAATAGTCCTTTGTAACTGAGTTTAAAAATCTGTTGTTTTGGCAGATCATTCATTACCTATTTCCAGATCACTCAAAAGTCTGAGAGAAATTCAATATAAAGTTGCATTTTTTGCCATGGTAAAGACCTTTGCTAATATTTCAGGTATCCTGTTCATCAACGATCTGAATGAAGGGACACACTGCACCCTCAGCAAGTTTGCTGATGATGCAAGACTGGAAAGAGTGGCTGATACCCCAGAGTGCTGTGCTACCAGTCAGTGAGACCGGGACAGGGTGGAGAGCTGGGTAGAGAGGAACGAAGTGCAGGGTCCTGCACCTGGAGAGGAATAACCCCATCCACCAATACAGGCTGGAGACCAACCCTCTATGACACAACTCTGTGGGGAAGGACTTGGGAGTCCTAGCAGACAACAAGCTGTCCATGATCCAGCAGTGCCCTTGTGGACAAAAATGCCAATGGTATCTTTAGGAATAGAATTGCCTGGAGGACAAGGGAGGTGATCCTGTCCCTCTGCTCTTCCCTGGTGTGGCCACACCTGAAGTGCTGTGTCCAGTTCTGGATTTCTCAATTCCAGGGAGACAAGGATCTACTGGAGGGGATCCAGTGAAGGACTACAAAAATGATTAGGGGATGGGAGTATGTCTCTTATGAGACAAGGCTGAGGGAACTGCATCTGTTTAGCAAGGAGAGAAGATCTTACCAATGTATAGAAATATCTAAAGGGCGGGTGTCAAGAGGATGTGCCCAGTGATGTCCATCTTTCCAGTGATTTCCAGTGATGGGACAAGGGGAAACAGGCACAAACTGTAACACAGGAAGTTCAGTCTGGATATGAGGAAAAACACCTTTACTTTGGGAGTTACAGAGTGCTGAAATAGGCTACCCTGAGAGGTTTGGAGTCTACTTCTCCGAAGATATTCAAAACCTGCCTGGGCACTTTAGTAGAGGGTTTGGACTAGATCATCTCCAGAGGTCCCTTCCAACCCCAACTATTCTGTGATTCTGTGTATATGCTAACATGCTTTTCCTATCATAACATGTTCATATTCTTGTTTTTTACATTCATATTAGACATACATTGAGACCTAGTAAGGTGATAATTATGTCAAGTTGTCAGAAAAAAGACTTTGTAAAACAAGTGGGGCTTTGGCTTGGCTTGGCTTGGCTTGGTTTTCTAAAGAAGCAAGTTTGTCCTTACATTTGTCTTTAAAGCATGTGAGTGTAAATCAGACTTTTCCTTCAGAAAGCCTCTGCTCAGTTATCATCAAGGAACTACCTTTCCAGAAAACGGGAGTCCTAATACACTCATTAGGCTGGTAAAAATTCCCTGTGGATTAGTGAGCAGGGTTAGTACCTTTGTAATGAGAGTTTTCTACTTCTGTTCTGAAGTTTTTCATAAAATGTAAACATGAACAACAGGCATTGGTCAATAGCACCCTCCAGGATATGTATGTAAAACATTGATCAAACAGCCTTTTATCTCAAGGAAGTTTCTGATTCCTTAAATAATTTCTAAGGGTTTCTTGAACAATGAGGTTGGAAAAACTATTTTTTTGCCATGGAAAATAGCTAAAAATGAGGATTGTTTGCTACAATAAATTCATTCCTTGCCCTGAGCATAACTTTAATCTGTGAAATCCCATTTGGATATATACAGTGCTATGCTAAGACACTCAGGTTGATACTCTAGTCCTTTTAATTTTTTTGTACTTAGAGGAGAGATTTCACTTTTCTGACACATCAAAATAATTTGCATAAAACCATTATTTCATACTCTGAACATAGCTTTCAACTCTTCTTCCCATAAATTAAGTTTGGAATTTTACATATTTCCAGAAAAAACAATTTTGCTGTTTTCGTATTTTGCCTTTGTAGCTGTGAAAATTCATTGCTTCTTAATATTCCTTGACCATTTTGGTTTACAATTGAATCTTTATTGCCAGTTTTCTTTATTTTTCCCTATCTTCTACAGATAATACTTGCATTTTCCAATCTGTATTTCAGATTAAAAAAAAAAGCACACATATCAAAACAGACTATATACTCTTAACAGATTTTTCAGAAATGACTGACAGTACAATATGATATTTGATGGCCTAAATTGACATAGCATATGCTTCATCTCTCTTACTGTCCAGATGCTTGGTATTGATACACTTCTTCGCGTGAGTCATGCATCTCCAGTGCTGACTGACTAATACAAATGAAAGAAGAATTAAATAAATTTTTTTAAAAAATTTAGAAAGGAAAGGAATCTTATCTTTCAGCATTATGCAGCAAACCCCTTTCCATTTACTTTGTTACCACTCATAAGTGTAAGCAACAAAATCTGAAATAACGTGTTAGCAGGCTGTGTTAGACTGTCAGATAGTGCCTGAGAGGTTCTGTTCTTTTGAGATACAGCAATTTTGTTACATATAGCTCCCATAAGAAGTAGTGTGAGGGTCTGCTAGATAGGCTCAGCTACTGACTGGCCAGCCCTACACCAGCAAGGACATCCCCCAACAAAATGTTGAGGGAGAAAGCAGCCACTGAGATACATAGAAGAAAACACAGAAGCCACACTTCAAATCTCAGTGAAATGTTTTAGTGTTCACTGAATGCATTAATTTTAAATGGGTGAACACCATGAAGTTCTTGTCCTTTCAGTAAACACAAAATGTTTCATTTCAGTTAATAGGTCATGCAACCTTAAAACGATTAAAAAGGATAACTGTGACTAACATCTGTAATTTTCATTGTGACAACGATATTTCTTTAAAACCACATTCTCTGAAATGTCTAGGAATGCTGTCTCTGATATATATATGCTCAATAAATCACCTGAACTTACACATATTATTATTGTGAACTATTATATGCAAGACTCCATAGAAAGTCTCTACAAAACTTCCTACCCCAAACACTATTATTATGTATTATTATTGTATCATCATAAATCACCAAGCCAACTGAAATGGATGTCATGGGCATAAAATGATAAATTTTAAAATCTAGTCCCAGAGTAAACTGTTTATGTTTACCTCAGTAATATATTATGCTCAAAATTACTACATTAATCCTTCAAACTAATTTTTTTTACTGAATATGTTTCTTCATTTATAGTCTATAACAATTTAACAATGTCAAAATAATACAAAATTCCAGAGATAATGTTACCTTGTTATGGTTTATATTTTATTATTCTTTCTGTCTCCCTCTTTCCCCACCTTCTTCCATCCTTTGGTTCTCTATAAATAAAATCTGTGGCATATGTCCCATTATCTATCATTTTGTGACAGGAAAAGTATTCATATTCAAGTGGGTATATACTGCAGATAATAGAGTTTGTGCTATAGTTCTCCACTCTTTGTCTGCCTTTCTTGTTTTTAGGTTTCTATACTTGGGGTCTTAGCATGTCTTAAAGAAAAATATTTATGGACGTGTCCTTTCTCCCTCTCTCTGTCCCCCTCCTGATGAACAAAGGCAGAGAGTTTATAGAGCCTAATAGTGAGTGCATCTTCGGAAAGGTTGCCTTTTAGGCTCTGGTTGTAAACAACAGAAGAGTGTCTCACCTGAGAACTGTTAAGGAGGAGATATTAAGTGCCTTGAATCATGGCTGGGGAAGTCTATACCACAATGCTGAGATAAATTAAAGTGGAATAAACTGTAATAAACTTTAAAAAATGGTTTGACATAATTGAAAGTGGGTAAAAAGAGGTAGTGAATGAGATTATTCTAGAAATTTCAGGAAAAGTAAACCCTTACTGCGTAGAGAAAATAAAGATATCTAGCTTAAACAAGAAGGAAGAAACAAACCTTTAAGTTTAGACACCTAGATCTCTGTTTAGGGGTTATCTTTACTGCCCCTTACTGAGAAAATCAGGCAAAATAGCAATCCATTGTCTCTGTAATTCTAAATTAAAATGGCAGAAACCTTATGCTGTTAAAAGATTAAGAAAGATGGAGTGAGATGCAAGAAATAAACTTCTGCTGCTGAAATTGTAAAGCTTCAATACCATTTAGAGCGTTTAGACAGCACTCATTGTGAGATATGGCAACTCATTGACATTTTCACAAGTGTTGTTTATCTGTTGTTGTTGGGTTTGTGGTTTGTTTTTTTTTCTCTCCAATCTCCACAAAATGAGAAACTTCCTTGCATGCTTAAAAAATCTGAAGTGATAACCTGCATTACAATTCAGTCAGTTTTAAGTAAATAGGAAATTGCAGCACTAGGGTGATGATAAGACCACTTGGGACAGAAATGTCAGTGCCTAATACTAAGTGTTAAATTTATTTTAAAATAATTTAAATTAATTTTAACACATAATAATTAACAGATTTATTTATGCATTCTCAGAGGTCTTCAGTACTTGGGGATTAAGGATTGCAAATCAAGAGGAGAATGAAAGCATTAAGTTCACATAGTCGCAATTTTTAGAGCTGTATTTGTTATATGAGCACAGACTGTCATTCTCAGTGTTGTTTGTGCAATAAGGAAAAGGATGTGAGCAAGGACATGATGAGAAGAATGGATTTCTGTTGCAATACTCACTTGGCACTGCTGTATATTACAGGGGCTGGAGAGCTGCTCCTACTCACTGCAAGGTTTGCAGCTGTGAACACAGACAATACAGAGTAAAGAAGTTTTATGCTGTGCATTGGGGGCTTTTTTATTCCTTCTCTCACAGTTTGTGTTCTGGCAGGGCAGATAAGCCTTCATTAGGGATTAGGGTGCCATTTACCTTGGCATTGTACATGCTCAAAGGAAATATATTCCTTTTCCCAAAGAGTTAATTTAAACATTGGCAACCTTTAAGATACGTTTGTTCACGCCTAAACCAGGTTTGCAAATGGATACTTTATTCACATCAGATACAGCTGGGAAGCTAGTTCTGTTGTGTATATTTGGGATATAGGTGGCCACTCATTTTGCAGCTATTTACTGCTTCTATTTACCTATATCTACTACCATTATTTACCAAGGTATTAAATCCTACCTTTTTTCTTTTTTTTTTTTAACCACATAATTTTATTTGTCAGACAATTCTTCTTCCTGTAAATGTCTTTCCTGTTCTCCAGTATTCATAATGTAAGTAAAATATTTAATTGTATGCAAACATTCATTTTTTATTGACTTCCAGACATCAGTTACTTTCTTACATAGCTGGTCAACTAACTTCTCCCTTTTCTATTCCCAAATGAAGGCCCACTATTATTATTTTTAAAATACAGAAAGCAAGGAAAAATAATGAAAAACAAATTATATACATAAACTATGGCAAGACTTTCAGAATTATTTCCACCTATACGAATCTTTATTTCATATGTCAATAGAACAGCAGACCACTGACTATCTAGACTGTGTGTATTGTTTCAAGCCCCCAAAATTACAAAATTTTCAGCTTTTTAACATACAACCAAAATATATATTATTAAAAGAAATTTTCAAAATCTGATACCTGCTTCTCATTATGTATTTTACATTTTTTGATATGACCTACAAAAAATAACTAGTGTAATTCACTTTTCCATTTTTTGTACAAACAGGGAGTTACTGTACTGGAATTATCATTAGTTTCAACCCCACACCCTGAACTCGTAACTGAACTTTAAAAACAAGCCTTCAAAGATGCAATTTAAATGTTCACCTCATGTTCAATTTTAAGCAGGAAATAAGTTTTGAGTCTTATTTATTTGTTGGTTTCAAGTCATTAGAGGGAATTAATATATCATTTACTATTGGATGTGTCATTCTGCAACACACTTTGGTTGGCTTCATCATTTTGGCTCTCTGATGAATATTCCCTTATTATTTGATCTTTCTCCAGGGAATAAGTCTTCCTGGTGATATGTAGGACTGCACAGCCACAATATTCTAAAAGGAACTAAACCAGTCTTAACAGTATCTTTTCATAGGTTTTTGAATGCTGCCATTTACATTTACTTCTGCCTGAAATAATTGCTTGTTATTTAACAGTCCCTTGAGCCCACAAATGGAAATACTGGCTTACTGCTAAAAGCTGACAGTTTTTCAAGCCTCTTCAAGGGATGCACATTTTTTCTTTCTTTCCTTCATTTTTTTTTCTAATGTGCTATGCTCTCGGCTTTTTATGGTATGTTGTATTCCAACTATATTTTTTTCCCTCCTGCTTTTATTCTTTGTAATAGCTTTCCTAAATTCGTGCCTAATCATTCTAGATGGAAGACTGGTCATGATAAAACAATTTCCTTTACAATAAAAATTTTCAGGAAATAGAAAGTGCTGAAGGGGTTTTATTTGGTATACTTTTATTATAATTGTTCTTAATAACATGACAATTTTAGCAGCAAAACACTGTGCAAGTCTTACTCTTCTAAGTCTGATATGTCCACACATTTTAAGGTGTTCTTCCCCAAATGACTTAGAAAAAACTCAGTGACTGTGGTACAGTGTGATTTTCTTATAGCTCCTGATTTGCTGAAAACTAAGTGATACATTTTGTTGTTTTTTTTCATATGAACATCCAAAACTAGGGTTTGGTTTTTGACAATGCAATTGTTCTTTTTCTTTTTCTTTTTCTTTTCCTTTTTCTTTTTCTTTTCCTTTTTCTTTTCCTTTTCCTTTTTCTTTTTCTTTTTCTTTTTCTTTTTCTTTTTCTTTTT
>VZRR01006994.1:689916-752504 GCA_013398015.1 Oreocharis arfaki
TCTTTTTTAAAAGATCTGTAAAAGTAAATTTTATCTTTTAGGTTAATTTTTTTTTTTGGTTTTTTTTTTTTTTTTTTTTTTTAATTGTGGAATATATGCCTATATTTTTTAAAAAATAGTCTTGATTTTGGAGTGACATTTTATCCCTTGAGGGAAAATTTCCCCCATGAATACTCACAGCTACAAATATACAATCAACCAAAATCTCATAGCTATAATTTAGAAACTGAAGGGGAGTGAATGTTAGGCTCAATAAATTTTAACTTTTCAATGTTTGTAAAAAGCAAACACAGTAAATGAGCAAACAGCTGAAAGGAAGCCTGCTTTAGATGAAGAAAAGGAAAACACATCATTTTTAGTTCAGCTCTAGTTAGACCTCTCAGAATCAGAGTGATACAGGATCCCACATGGAAAATTTGTGTATTTCTAGGATGAATGTATATAAGGATGTTGATTTGACATCAATGAGTTAGTTTGTAATAGAATTTTCATCAAGAAGTTTAATAGAATTTTGTAAGTTAATGTGCAGCAAATTGCATGAGCAGTCGTTATCTAGCTGATACTCCTGTAAAGAAAGAAGGGGTTTTTACAAAAATATGCATATTAAATCTGGTTTTAATATCTGTTATGATTTATTGTTGTGTATTGCCTAAGGCCTTTCTCTTCTGTACAGTTTCTTTTGCCTCAGTGTTCTTTTGCTAATGTCAAATCATTTAAGAAAACACTGAAACACGTGTAATGTACCTACATGAATAAATTGAATATCTAATGGTTCAATGCCCTGACCTTTGAGATTACAATACAGGACAGTGCACACACTCTGCTAAACGTGGAGGAGAGTGGGTGTGCATATTCTGAGTGAAGTACTTCAGCAGAGAGAAGCAAAGTCAAGTTAGAACAAATACTCCAGTCCCTGAAGGGCTGTTGCTGAAATCAAATTATAGGTTTGGACTATCACAACTTATTCCTCAAAAAAAGTCATGCTGCACAAGAATATATCATGCACTCAGATAAACAAGCCACAAAAAGCCAAGTGTTAACACTTGTTAAGCAATGAAGTGTCAATCAGGCAAAGTGGGTTTCTCAGATGCACGCACATGCAGCCTGCGTACAGATTACATGCACTATCTCACCCCTGGAGTCCTATTGCACAACTCATATGTGCCTTAAAGTGAAAACTAGCCAGTAAACTAGTTTTCAAGAATCACTAATGCTGCAAGACCCCTGTATCTGTCCCCCTTTCTTTTTCCAAGCAATTGTCTGACTACATTAGAAACCCTATCTCTTATCAGGACATATAGTGTTATTTTTGAATGTACCGAATCTGCTTTCAGAAGATTGCAAACTCTTAGAACCCTGAAAAAAAACCACAGATTGAACTAATTTTTCATAAAGAAGAAAAAAAAAATTAGACTTTGAAAAAAGAATTAGAAAATTGTCCAGTAGGAGTCATTGTCACCATCATAACCTTGCTTGCGATATATTTCCATAAAGTTTTAGTAGTTGAAGACCCGTAAATGCTGTGCTTTAAATCATACTGTATATGTTATGTATCACACAAAATTCTTCTCATGGACCGCAATCACACCACACATAACAATGCATCTTTCTTTTATCTATTTGATGAAAGAATTCTTTACGCTTTTCTAAGGTCTACAAATTAGTATGCTTTCTGAAGAACAAATTATAAAAAGACCGTTAGTGTGCTTGTTACCCTGAACATGGAGGAAAATGTACTTCAGACAATACTTCCATATGATAATTAAAATCACAAAATCACAAGATTATAGAACCAGAATGGTTTGGGTTGGAAGGGAATATTATCTAGTTCCAACTCTGCTGGGCAGGGACACCTTCTGCTAGACTATGTTGCTCAATGCCCCATCCAAGGTGTTCTGTTCTTGTGAGCCCCCTTCAGGTGCTGGAAGGTTGTAGTAAGGTCTCCACTGAAGCCTTTGCTTCTGCAGGTTGAACAATCCCTACTCTCTCAGCCTGTCCTCATAGGAGAGGTGCTTCGTGAGTCTCCTCTAAGCTCACTCCAACAAGTCCCCATTGGTCTTATGTTGGGGTCCCCAGAGCCGGATGCAGTAATTCAGGTGGGGTCTCATGACAGTGGAGTAGAAAGGCATAGAATCCCTTTCCTTGCCCTGCTGGTCACGGTGCTTTTGATGCAACCCAAGATACATTTGTCTTTCTGGGCTGCAGGTGCACATTGCTGTCTGATGTTGACCTTCTCCTTAACCAAATCCAAGTTCCCAAATTCCCTCTCCTCAGGGCTGCTATCAATCTGTTTTCTCTCCAGCCTGTATTTGTGCTTGGGGTATCTCTCTTTGGCTCTTTGACTGAATCAAGACACTGTGATGACAATTTTATGACTCATTCTCCTTGTTTATTCACCATTCCCTGCTCTTAGTCATGGTTTACATCTTTTGATTTGGCCATTTTGTCACAGTGTGTTTGTCCATGTGATAACCATCCTAACCCTTTCACTATGGAAAGAAGGTATTGGTCAGAGGTGATTATGAACAAATATGCAGCAGTAAGAAAGTTAATGATGATGGGGAAGTAACCACACAGACATGATGCATAAGAATGTTTCCACCTTTATTTTTATTTCTAGCTAGATACTTCTGAATTATGTTCTGCATCTTCTTTTAACTGCAACATTAGGTTAATCCCATCTTTTTGTAAAAGCAAAATAAATTTTTCATTATATTTTGAGTTAAACACAGAAGACACAGACACACTACATGGCATCAAGTACTCTGAGAGATGTAGGGGTGTCCTGCAGTAACCACAGGAAGTCTGGCAAGGGCTAGGCAGTGTCATTCACTTTTGTGTTTTCTCTCCAGACTTCTTTCACTTTCCAGAGGGACACGTGGAGAAATTTGATACCATCAAACCAGCCACCTTACAAAGCAAACCAGAAACACTATTATGTGGGTTGGTCATTCTATTGCTTTTCCTCTTTCTGTGTGTGAATTCCTGTTATTCTGAGCATCAGGGCTCAGTCAGGGTGCAAGGCATTATCCTGTGACCTTATCATAGGTAACAGGATGCCCTTGATTCTGATGGCCACTTTTAAATTCTCTTTAAGATCTCTCACTGAGAAATGTTTTTCAAACTAACTAATGTAGTTAGTTTTCCTCACTCAGAGATGCAAAACAAATTTTGGCCCTGGGCAGCCGATGAAAGAGATGGATAAGGAAAACAACATAATGTGTAACTACCCTTTGCTAGGTACTAAGCTGCTTCTCTTTATCCCAACTCTACTCCTAGAACTTAGTCAAAGAGTAAGGATTTTGAAAGAAATATAATGTTCAGTGTTATTTAATCACTGCCCAAGATATTTAATACTTAATAAATATGTCAGGAAATATTTTTAAGTTCCTCTCACTTTGCTAGTCTTCTAGTTTAACAGTAAAAATAGACCAACAAAAGCAGACATTGGTGTGAAAATCTCCAGGACAGTGTTAGGAAAGGTGACTATAATCTTACAATAAGTTTCCACTTCACGTAAGAAATGTAGGGAAATAACACTAAAAAATAGTGTAAAATGTTAAGTAATATTTTTCATTAAAGTTTCTAGACATGTATGAACATTAAGTTTCAGATATTTTTTTTTTACATACCCTGTGGTTTTTAGCATCATATTTATTGGAGGTTTCACCGTTATATGATTGATCTCTATGATTTTTCAGATACTGCTTAAACCTCAGGGTGTTTTTCATATTAATTTTTTACATCAAAACATGCTACAGAACTTCCATCCTGCAACTGACCTGAAAACTGCCTGCTCTGAAATCTTCCCTCTGAATGCTATAAAACTGTGAGAGGACACTAGAAAACATAGCCTATCCAATAATATTTTTTTCCCTTTCTCCTCTACCACACATACAGAAGAACAAAAATGTGATCATATGCATCATCTAGGATCTAGTCTTTGCAATCCAGTTGCCAGAAAACAGTAATTTCATTTTATAAATTAATGAGAATTATAATGATGACAGCAGGAAAGACAGCAACAGTATTATTAAAGATTATGGCAGTTAGTGTATGTCAAGTACTAATAGATCACTGTTATGTGGCTTCAAAATTCAGTTTACAAAAATACATGGGAGAAGTCCGACTAGCCCTTTCTCATTTAGAGTGCAGTCTACAGCATCAGTTTTCTTCACACGGAAGTCAGCCCTGAGCACGTATTTTTATCTTCTGTATATCTGTAAAGTACCTGAGTGATTGTTTCCATCACAGTATTTATGATCCATCAACCAATTAACAATAAACAACAATTCCTGTAGGATTTAATGTCTCCTAATCTTTCACATATTCATTCCAGTCAGGTCTGCTGTCTCCTGTGATGTAGGTAACCATCTCAAATGACATCAGAAAGCAGCAACCTAATTAGCACTGGAGATCATCCGTGGCACAACAGTATCTGGAAACCCTTTTGGCCAACTGCCTATGTGTCTTCAGTCACCATTTCCCCCAAGCCATGGCTGAGACAAAGCAGCTGAGCCCAGAAAACTTGTCATACAAGCAGCTAGCTTTTCAGACTGCAACCCAGACAGTTGGGTGGGCAGGGGATGGGGCAGGAATAAAGGATATTTTTGGAATGAATAAGGTAATGGGCACACTTGTCACTTTTCTCAAACTTCTTATACCTTGGGACTTCTTCATTATGATCAGTCAATGTATTAAATCCACATACTAAAGAGAAAATAGAAAACAGAAAACAGTTCTTCATCACAGTAATTATTTATCATTAGTATTTTCACACTTGGTTTTGTAATTTCTTCCACTACAAAGTTCTCACAATGGGAGAAATTATACATATGCTAGCACTGAAAACAAAAATAACTGTAATTCTTAAGGAAAAAAAAATTATGGGTCACTATATCTTATAAAAATGATGCAACTGTTTACTAAATGTACTATGTATACTCCTACATGAGAGTAAGTAGTTCATTTTATGTAGAAGACATATGGATATAGAAAATTGGTCTGGGGTTAACCGCACATAAGACAGTCAAATAAACAGGAATTCTGTTGCTACTTTTGATTTTTTTCCTCCAAAGCTCTGCTTGCTTGAAACCTCTGCTCTTATATTCCAGAGATAAAGTTGGAAATCCTTATCTGGAAGGCTTCACAACTCCCATCAGCTTCAGCAGACACAGAACTGACCTTGGTTCTGTAACATGGGATCATGCATTCTGCAAGTTTGAATAGCACATGTGTGACTGTTGCTCACATACTGGATATGACCCAAAGCTCATGAAAGTAAAAAAAAAAAAAAAAGTTGCTGACTTTAATGGTCTTTGGATCAGGCCTGAAAACAGACGAGACCTGAAATATTTTGTGAAGGATCTATAAAGGATCAACATATAGATTTAACTTTTGCACCATGAATTTTATCCAAAATACCTCAAATTTATAGCTTTGCCTAAAAAAAAAAAAAAAAAGTATTTTTTGGAAGACATTAAAGAACAGTATTTGTATAATTGTCCTCTATGTCAACATTTTCTGTAAAGTAGGTGGACTGACCAATGTCAGCAAAGCAATGCATTAAAATCTATCTCTCACTGATTCAGAATGGTTTTTGCTACCCCTGGGGACACTATTTGTGTCTGTCAAGAACATTTCAGTCTGACAGCTCCTAATTTTCAACAGGGAGGGGAAAAGGCAGAACTAATGGATGTGAATGAGCTTAAAAGCTAGTGAACTTATCAATCACAGGAAACAACTGTATTTTGGGAAGGAAATAGAGGTAATTTGGAAAAAAAAAAAGTCAATAGGTATTTTTTTCAGACACTGATAACTGTGATCAGGTTTTGGTCAGACTATTTTTGGTCTCATAGTACTTTTCTCAGCATTGATTATCACATAAAATTCCTCATGCACTGCATGAAATATTTCACATACAGCAATACAAGCAGGTCAAATTCAGAGGTTCCGGTTAAGTTTTAACCATGATAAAATGTTTTTTTCATTCAATAGGAGCTTGTTTCAATAACAACTGAACAAAATTGAATGAAGCCTTGGGATCTGAACCAAAGAATCCAATTATATTTACACAGTTTTTGCACAGCTAGTCTATTATTGCTGAGCTGGGTGAGTGCTCATGAATGTGTTTGAAGGCTTGCATATTTTGCATCAGAAGGAATCAGATATGATATTACTTCACCTAAGCAATACTTAGATTGCTCTTTCTGTGAGACTTACATGAATGAAGTGAAAAGGAAACTCTGATCTACTGCTATAATAGCTATTACTCGAGTTATTTTTTCACGTGGTACTTGCTCTTACTCAGGTATTATAAACAAATATTGACAGAGATTAGAGGTATGATGACTTGGAGAGTGAGATGGATCATTTTTACACCTGCCTCAATTATGCTTAGTACAGGGAGAACTTTCTCAAGCCAGATTTCAAACAAAACATTTAAAGATTTAGAAAAAAAACAAAAGCCTAGAAAGTAAGATTCAATAAATGCCAACCTTTTACAGCTATAATTAGTTTAATAGCCAAACAGAATAATTTTGAACTATAAAACTTAATATTTTCCATAAAAATGTCAAAATAAGTAATTCTGACAATTTTCCAAGCTTATCTCCCTAATGTTCAGATTTGACAGAAATAATGAAAAAAGGTTTGGCAAATCAGCATTGTCAGTGGAAAATATATGATGAAAAAAATTTCAAACTCCATAATACTTGATTATTTATTATCTCTACATGCAATAAAACTCAGTTGCTGAGATTCTTTATCTGTCAAGGCTTGATTGTCATGAACTGGAGGCACTTTCCAGAAACTTCTGAGGGAAATCTAACTCAGTGAGAGGCTTGCAATTTCTTCTTGCTTTAAGGTCACTTAATGCTGGCACATTCAGTGTAAGTTTTTAAACTTGAGCATTTGGGATGCAAATTAATTATTTAACAAGTCTTTGTCAGTGGATTATGTTTATTGACATTTACGAAACTTTTCTTTACCTCAGTTAAAATAGGCTTTCTCTATCCCATTTTCAGAAACCAGTGCAGCTTTATTTCCTTGGCTGTACTCCCTGGACTAGGCTCTTTCCGTAGGCCCTCAGGCTGAAGTGTGTTTTACAAAGCAGGGCCCTGATTTACGGCCCTCTCCCACTACTTTTTGCCTGTGGCTGTCATAACTTAGATAGTGCTTTGAAGTGAATCGTTTGCTACTGGCTTATTAGCTCATCTTTTTTCTTTTTCTGTGTACATATTCCTTATGACTACCT
The DNA here is from genome assembly GCA_013398015.1 of Oreocharis arfaki. Lineage (NCBI taxonomy): Eukaryota > Metazoa > Chordata > Aves > Passeriformes > Paramythiidae > Oreocharis > Oreocharis arfaki. The sequence goes on from VZRR01006994.1 coordinate 697,172, forward strand.
TCAGCATTATAGACACAATGCTAGCTTGTTCTTAACACGCTCTTTAATTGCAACCCACATCTAACTCCAGAGAAAGGCTTTCCAGGTGAGTTAATATTCACATGAATGCAGAAGCAAGCAGCTGAACCTGCCTCGGTGATTACTGAAGAAAGTGAACGTTTTCATCATTAGAAATGAGTGAATTCCTGGGTGCTGCAGCTGAAAGTGGTCAGTCACTGATGGGAGACTGAGGGGAAGGCAGACATCAGGGCTGCAAGCTCACAACTGGGAAGGAAAAAACAAGCCGGGCTTGCACAGAGCTGCCCTGAATAGGGTGTCTTTTTGTTTCTTCATCCTGCTATAAACTTCTAATCTCTCTTAAAATCTTCCTGTGGGGTGGCAAGTAATGAACTGGGAGGCCCCAAATTCACAGCATGGCTGTAATGACCTTTCTCTTGAATGTTTTATCTTTGAAGCTCAAGTTGACTACATCCAACTGCTTTTCTCACCAACGGTCCCCTGTTTCTGAATTCTGCATCTTGAAATCCTAATATGTTCAGAGAAACCTGGAGTGCTTTGCATGTTATTACTGTACTCTGCTGGTTTCTTTATATTCCCTCAGGGAAATCTGAAGTGCCACCACCTTCCATGCAAAGCCAGTACTTTAAGTTAGCTGTGTAACAGATGAACGATGGGGAAGTAAGTCAGAACAATGAAAGAAAACAAAAAAAGTATGAGTTTCAATTTTCAGGGGGGAAAAAAGAGATAAATAAACAGCATAGAATTGTTTCTGGTTTTTTACTGGAAATGTTTCCTGATACATTATGAGTTTACATTGTTTCAATTTCTACTCTCCAAAAATCCCAAGTTTTTGCTTTTTCCCCTCCACTATTTCATAAAAAACACCTATTTTTTTCTTCCTCTGAATACCACTGGATGTCAAGTCAAGCTTCTTTTTTTCTCTCCTTGTTTTCAGTCAAACCCCCCAAGGGTAGACACAAGCTGTTTCCCTCCTGCTGAGCGGATGCTTCAGAGCAACAATAGTCCCACCGAGACTTAGTGAGATGTCATGCTGGGTACAAAAAATGGGGAGACAGACAGACACACATACACATGCACACGCATTCACACACACATTCATACGGATCTCTGTATAAGTAAGAGCAGTCCCATACGTTTCAAGACATGCCCAGAAATCACTGAGCACATCGTGCTATCTGAAAGGACTGAAATGTCAATTTTCTTATCAAATAAGCTAGGTTTTGTGGTGCAAGGCTTACTGGTCCTGTTATCTGAGGGTTGCTGGTCAGTTAGTGATAGCAGGCCATGTCCAGAAGTCACACCTGGCAAATGTTACTGTCAGGATTTTCAGTGGACCCTCAGGCTTATTATTGACCTTTACTGTTGAACCCATTAATCTAAATGTGTCCCACAGACAGCTCTACAAACATTACAAGCTGAGGTTCAGATTAAGGAAAATATTAGTCACTTTCACTTATTTGTGAGATCAAATTGAAGTATACAGTAATTAATAGCCACTAAGACAACTCAGACTAGCCTTTGCTTGTAGGCCTGGGCCTTATCATTTTTCCCACCATTAGGTGTAATTTATATGCATTTAAGGTATCTCAAGACTAATAAACAAGACTTCCTGGTTGCTAGACACAATGTTAATAGGTTGTGGACTATTTTTACCTCTGTCATTTTAAGGCCACATTAACCAGGTACTGTGCCCAAAAAAAAAATACAAAGCCAAGAATGTGTATTGAGAAACATCCAAAATGCCAGATGAATCAAGAAGTTCCAAAACAGAGTCTGTTTGAAAGTGTGTGGCCTAAATGTACTTAGCATAAGGATATTTTCAAGCTGTTTCTCTCTTCCTTTAAAACTTTTTTCCTATTTTACTCTTTTTTTTTTCATAAATACTAGATTTCTATTCTATTGGTTTCTCCTTCCTTGAAAATGTCAATATTTTGCAAAGTGCTTTAAATTTGAATGGTACCTCTTGCCTATCAGTGTTGAATAAGTTTTGAAATAATGTAAATGAAAGTGTTAATTTTTGCAATTTTAATGAGAAGTCTCTCATTAACACAGTAGCAACAACAGCAACGCTAGAAAAGACAGATTTGTCACACTGCACCAGATGATATTCTGCATGGTATCTACACTTAAAATATACCACTGTGTAGATTTATTTATTTATTTATTTATTTACTTACTTACTTATTTGTGTTCTCCTCTGTGACCTACCTTTCTGGTTACTGTTGAAGAGACTTTGTTTTAATAATTTACAACATCAAGAAATGAAATTCTGTACTTTGGGGTATTTGCAAAAAGCATTTTTCTCACTTAATGATAAGATGAAACTCAGAAAGCAAAATTCTCTGAGAACTAATTCTATTTTTCTGAATTTATTGCAAATGTGTTTGTTTTAATTAATTGAGATTTTTTTTCCACTGATTATTATGTCTTTGTATTAAGTATTTTATGATAATAACATGATTTAAAACCAGGATATGGCATCCCCTCCCTTCAAATATTCAAAAGGAACGTTGCACATATAAAAAAGCAAAAGCATGTTCTGTAACAAAGTGAGACTCTGCATTAGAGCCTTAATTCAAATGTTCACAGCACATCAAAAGCATCTGGAAACGAAATTTATAATATAATTCAGGAGTCAGGAAGTAGAGTAGTGATTACTGAATTGAGATAAATAAGGAGACCTTATTCCCCTTTTTCACATTTTCGTAACTGAGACCAAAGAAATTCAGTGTTAAAAGGGGTATGTATATTAACTGAATGCTGAGTTTTTTGGCATGCAATACTGAAGTTACTTTACCGATGGCAAGTAAACTGGATATACATATATTTCCCTTAAAAATATGAACACATGAATACACGTATGAATGCACTTTTTGTGATGTTAATGTAACAGACAACAGTTATTTCCTGTGAATTTTAGCCCTTTAAAACCTGCATCTTTATAGCCTCCTGCAGGGACAATTGTGTAGCAGCTAACCAGGGAAAAAAAAGCTATTATCAGATCGATGTTTTCTCAGTCATGGAGATTTTAAAACCACGCTCTTAAACTGCATGAAATTAAATCTGTCAAGATCAAGAAGTATTGCATGTGTTTTATGTTTTTGGAAACTGTAACAAAACCAAGCTGAAATGTCATTTAATATTTCACCAACTACTGCCTTAGCATGCTACGGAAGTTGATGTTTTGCATTGTTTTATTTTAAATGAAGTATTTGGAGCAAAATTCAAAAGAGAGATGTAGGAAAATCCATCAAGTTGCAAAAAATACTGGCCTTTTTTCTAATTGTGACATTCATGATCTCTACAGATAGTGATGTGATGATATGAAGACTGGAAAAGAAGAATAAAAATGTCAGGAAGAAATATTCCAAGTTGTAAATAAGTTTTGGCACAGTTAAATGAGAAAATCATGATGCATGGAAATCACTCCACAGAATATGAATACCATGTGTCAAGTTACAGCATTAAATGTTAACAAAAACATGTAGAATTGCAAAATGATTCATAAATTCTTGGCTATATGATAATTATGTTGCTACTGTAAAAGATGACAGACTAACATCAACTTATGAGAAAAGCTATGTCAATGCAAAATTCTCCTTCATTTAGGGACATAGAATATTAAAAAAAAGGAAAAATAAAAGAACATTAAACACATCCCTATTGGTCATATAGGCTTTTACAGCACTTTCATGTCACAGTGCTTTTTATGTCTTTCACTCCAGTGACTCAGAGACGACAATCACTCCTACGGCAGACTTGATAATCCTTTGCTCTCTCAGTGTTTTGAGCACTTCTCACTAAATCTTTACTTTAAGTGGCAAAGTTTCCATCTCTCTCCAGCTGGTGCTGCCAGTCATTCCACAGACCTGAAGGCTCCCACTTTTTAATGTGCATGTACTCCACTTTTATCTATCCCGTGGAGACTGCACCTGCAAAAACAATTATTGTAGGCTGTTAGAGTGGAGTTGCAAAGCAGACCAGCTGGTGCCAAGGACCTGATGACCACAGAGAGATAATATAATGTGTTTTTGCTTCAGATCAGTCTTCATCTCTCTCCAAGTGTCCAAATGCCCATCTGCAGATGGAATGTCCTAGGTGAGCTTCTCAACATGTATTCCTCCACTGTTTCACCTGCAGCGAATCCAGTTCCAGCACCCTGAGACCACTCCATTACATGACTCCACGTAAGAGTGGAAAAGTAGAAGTCTTACTTTAAAAATGTAATTTTAACGCAAGGTAAAATGCAAATGACACCTGAATCTGCTAGGGAACATAGATGTGTAGCGTTTACATCTAAAATTGCCTTCTGTCTTTTTTTTTTTTTCTTTTTTTCCTGAAAAGAAGTTATGTCTATTATAGAAGTATATGAACGCTTTCCCACTGATGCAGTAAATCCATGGGAGAGAAGACTGGCTTTTCAACAATCCACCAAAAGTTTTTTGGGGCTATTTGTTTAAAGTTGGTCCAAAAAGCTATCACCAGTTAACAACAAACCTTTTATTACAGATGTAAGCTTCAAAGCTTTTCCATGAAGCCAGTTGCTATTAAAGTATTTCCAGTAAAAGTACCTATTGATAGTCATTATTCAGTAAGTACAATATAAAATAGTTCCAGCTACTGCACTGAAAAAGTCTTGGCCTCAGTACTTCACATTCATAAGAAATTTATCACCTTGTTGTTCTTGCCAGAAAGACTAATTAATATTAAATCTTTTGAATTTCTCTGGATAAAACTGGCATCTGAGAGCCTAGTATGGTATCAGAGTTCTTTAAAATAAGTCTGTAATAGAGATTAGTACCTCTTGTGTAATACTGTATGCATTGCATTCTGTTACATTTATTATACAAATTGAAATGAATAACAATATGCAGTTTAACATCCCATGAATATTTTTTAGCATTCTCCAACAGTAGTTAATATGCTAACCAACTTCACTGAAAGGCATACAGATGTGGAAAGAGTCTATCTAGGGACTTTAATTATCACCTTGTCAAATTCAAATTATTATCTTGCGAGTTCATTTCCATAAAGTATCCCCTTTGCTGTTGGATGATTTAACATGTGTCTGCTTTTTCTTATCTTACTTGTATCTGTCTGGAGGCTTTAAACCTTTCAAAGTCAGCCAGCTCTTTGTCAGATCATGATGTTTACCGTAACTGATTTTGTCAAATACATTTTTGCAAACACTCAATTTTGCCAAAGATGGGTCTGTAAAATGTGAAGAGAAACTGGCACACACCACCAATAACGTTACATAAATCAGACTAAGAGTTCAACTATTTCTAAACAGGATTAGCTTACAGTGAAGAACCAAAGAGCCTGGGGAATGATTTACCTGACAAAATTCTGGACACAGTCGTTCTTGGTTGGTAAATCATTTCATGTTTCAAGAAACCTGGAGTAATTCCAGCTGTAAGAATTGGGTAGACATTATTTTCTATTCTAGTTTGGATCACATGATAGGGCAAAAACATCTTATGAATATTAATGACAGGATTTTTTTAACCTATTTAAAGGCAACAAAGCAGCGATGAAAATAAACAAAGACAGAAGAAAAATGCTCTATTGGGTAAGACTTACATCCTGCACAAATGAAAGTTTATACTGTTTTTTTTTTTACATTCTGTAAAAGATGGAATGCAAGATAAATGTGTGTACAGTGTGGTGGATGTCTTTGTAAGGGTGGCGAGGCACTGGAACTGGTTGTCCAGAGTTGTGGATGTGCCATCCCTGGCAGTATTCAAGGGCAGGTTGGCTGCAGCTCTGAGCAACCTGGTCTAGTGGAAGGTGTCCCTGTCTATGGCAGGGGAGTTGGAATTAGGTGATCTTTAAGGTCCCTTCCAACGCAAATCATTGTGTGATTCTATGATTTTGTGATATAAACATAGAGTTGATCAATCCTCCAAACTTCTGTTTAGAAAAAATAAAAGGCAAAAATGCTGTGTCTTTACATGAAATCCACTAGCCTGCATATAAAGTTAATGAAATCTGGAAACAGAAAATATGGTCCATTTTTTTCAATTTTAAGTTTTTGGATTTCAGTTGTATGAGAACTTGTGAGAATTGTGTAATCACATCTATTATAATTAAATTATGATGCATATAAATTTTTAATAATAGTAAACAGAAAAAAAGTAGAACGGCATGTTTGAAAAAGTAAAAGCAATAACATAAATGAAACTCTAAAAACAACTAAATAACCCAAACCAAAAAGAAGAATACAACTAACTAGCTAGGTCTTTGTAAATACATCCATGTATATTTTCCAAAAGAGACATGGACTGCTCCTGCTCAGGTTCATACTACTCGCTTGTTTCGGTTTAGTTTTTATCTTCTCTCTTACACCTGTGCTTGGAGAAGACTTTAATATATTTAGCAGAATAACTTCCACTTCTAAATAGATACATAATACCAAATAAATTCTAGGGGTTATTATTAAGGATTGCAATATCAGATAAATATTAGTTTAGAGGAAGTTTGCAGGAAAAGGAAAATTTGCAGGAAAATTTGCAGTCATAGCTTTGGTGACTAGCAGAGGATGGAAAAAACATCATATTCAAGGCAAATTTGGCTTCTGGTCATCTTTATTAATCATGACTTCCTTTGTGTTCTTATTGGTTTTCATGGATTTACTCAGTTTAGATTCAGAACTGATTTCATTGGGAATTTAGAGAGACTACTTTTACTTGTACATTTAGAGACAAAATGTGTGTGCTAAATGTGTTAAAATAACCCCTAAAAGTGCTTCCACTACATCTGTGTAAACCAGAGGTGCAACTTAAGCAGTTAGTTCTTGCATAAATTTCAGGAAAGTAGATCAAGAAATTGTATCAGGAGGGTAATTATAATTTATTATGTTTTTTAAGTAACAGGCTATGCTCCATGCTCCCCAAATTCTTTCTAATTATAATTAGTGAAGACTACAGTGAAAAAAGTTTGCATAATTTTCAAAAAAATATGATCACTTCTTAGCAAAAACCTTAATAAAGGGAGCAGAGTTGAGGAAGTGCTATAGACCAAAATGCAAGTAGGAAAAAAATTTGAAATATAATGATGGCAATTGCATTTCAAACTCCTGTGTGCACAAAACTATAGATTAGGATACAAGAAAGAAAACATAACTTGAAGTTAAATTATTGTTTTTGACATTAATACTTTGCTGAAATGATTGAAGTTTCAGAAGCATACGATTGAATAAGGCTTGACATTAGCTCACTACACTTGCCAGCCACATCTCTCCCTTCAGCCCTAAAATAAAACTGAGGGACATTTTTCTCATGTTTCCATTCCTCGGTGCTACCATCGAAGCACTCTTTTCTCTTATGGGCTAAGGGAAATCAGAACAATAATCTTCAGAAAAAGAACATATTGTCTTTCAGCATGGTTAAGGCTATAACCTCAGCCCAAAGTACAGATTTCAACAGGCTTTGCTGAAGCTTTTGTCATGCAGTCATCCCCACCAGTCATGAGAGTGTTCATTTTGCAAAAAAAAGTTTCCCTGACATTTGATATAATGTAAAGGACGCAGAGTAGAGTGTGCTAAACAGTAGTTAAACACAGATAATTTTCCTCGAAACATATACCATACTGAAAAATGCCTGTGAACCAATAACATAATTCAGATGCTGTGACCATACTGCAATGAATACACCACAGTGGGAAATGCAGCCGTCCACATCACAAACCCTGACAGACAAATAAATGTCCGATCAAAACAGATTTTGCACCCTTGACCTTAAGGTGAACACCTATTTAAAATCAGGGTATTCATGAATGAAAGAGGAGGAATAGTTAACACAGTCTGACAATGCAGTCACCTGATTATTTGATGCAAAATTCATGGGAAAATAACATTAAAAAGCCTACTGAACTTAGCGCCAAAAATTACTGCATCTTCAAAAAGAATTTAATTTTTCATTCTAGCAGTCTGAGCAGTACTCCATCTAGTTCCTTTGTTTGAGATATAGAATGACTTTTAAACACTCTTTACTAAATTATTATTTTCAATGAATGCAACAATTTAGTGACACATGACACAATGAATATGCTGTATCAACTCTCCTTTGGGGAATTTCGTTTACTTGCTGGACAGGTAGCATTTCTTCATGTCTGTTTTACCCTCTATTTTGGGATCAAAAGAAAGGCATTCTAAGCAAAGGAGTCCAAACTGTCATAGTTTTAGATATAGTCAACATGACTTTTGGGAAAAAAAATAGAGTATTAAACATAAAGCACAAATTAGCTTTTCTTAGTCCTAATAGTTATTTGTTATAAGCTATAATATACTTGTTATAATATAAGCTATTTGTTATAAGCAACAATAACTATTACAGAAAATTCAGAAAGTGAAATGTAACATAAATTAATCAACTGTGAATGCATGCATAAATGCATATTTTTGAAATGTTATGGCAAATTATATATTTAGGGGATACACTAGAGACACACATGTATAATACTTAATCTATACTGAAACTACCCATAAGGAAAAATTTGACCCACATTTCCTTCTCTTCTCTGTGTGAAAAAGGAACCATTGATTTCTGCCCACTGACAAGCAGTCAAGCATACAAAACAAGTAGCAGACCAACCCATACAGTAATTCCTGTTAATTCTCTCCCCAGGGTTTTTGGGTTTTTTCTTCTGCAAGGGAAACATTGATTTGAATATGTTTTAGTGGATTTTCCAAAATCATACCTTTTTAATAAAGTTTCCCTTCCCAGAATACTGGGAGCAGATACCAAGCACAAAAACCACATGACACTTCATTAAAAGAAAAATCAAACCTCATGTGTTTCTCAGGAGTTATTCTATCTGCTGATATTCTGTAGGGGTTTTGTTTGCTTGTTTTATATCTTTTATGTTAATTTTTTTTTTTCAGTAGAAGTGCTTAGTCTGGGTTTGTTGATAGGGAGATTGATTAAATGCAATGAAAACCTAATTTGTTATTGTCATTTAACAGTAATAGGCCCCTATTTTTTTCCCCTCTCTTAAAACAAGTAAACAAACCAAACCAATAAACAAACAACACCCACTCCACCCATCCCCCCAGTACAATAAAGAGGATTAAACCCAAGAGGAAAATGAAGACTGTGAAGCTGTCGTTGTTTTGAAATGAAGTGCTGAAGTCCAGGCTCCAGCTCTGTTGCTAAATATTTTCACCACCACCAAATAGGGGAAGAACTCCTTTCTAAAATTAAGTTGAAAGAGTTCTGTCCTCTCATCATCTTCTTTCTAGAATCCCTAGTATTATTCAAATTCTGAATTGCACATTTGTATCTTCTGTTGTTCTGAGTGTGAATATGCATTAGATGAAATGTCCTGGCCACTTCAGCAGCTTCTCCCTCTCTGCTCTCCTTGCCACGTACCAGCTGCAATATTCTGCTCAGGTTAAGGGCAGAAGATGTAGTCTCTGCTGATTGGCTCTTGCTAATGATTTGATCACCCTTGAAAACTCTGTAAAGAGAATGTCTAAAGTAAATAAATTGAGTCTTCTCCATCCTCAAGTGTGTTTTGCTGAAGAATCTAGGTATCCAGGATAATTAATTTTACATCTGTCTCTTACACACTGTTTTGGACTATACATTTTTCATTAATGAGGATTTCTTCATTCCTCCCTTAAGAATTGGGAGCCCTTCCCTCAGTTATAGTAAAATAAAATGCTGTATCTGTTCTGCAGGAAGTCTACTATGAACTTCTTTTGCACTAGCTAAATGTTGGTCACTGCAAAAGTGAAATGCATTATGAATTGAGGATTTTTTTGCTTGTTTGTTTGGGGTTTTCTCTGGTTAGAGTTTATTAGCAAAAAGGAAGATAGAGAAGTAACTATTTAAGTAAAGATAATTTTATGAACATAATGTATCCATAAAAATAGTTTTAATTATTCTCAACTTTTTTCCCTAAATTCTTTCTTCTTCCTCTCTAAAAGACTTAGGTTGAGATTGGGATTCTGTAAAAGCCATTTTCTTTAGATACTGAAAAATCTATATACTGATTTCACGCATTCTTCCACCTGCAACTTTATTATTTTTTTCACAATTAGAGATAACTTTGCCAATTCTGGTCATTTTCAATATTACCCTCCTTTACTGTACAGAAAGAAGAAAAAGAGGGCAAAAAAGAAATTCAACTATTTTCAAACCTTATGTTATTTAGTTAGTTCATTTGAGTGGTCTTTATAATTCAAATAACTATATTTTTCTTTCCTTTTTATTCATTCTAATAATATACCTTTGGAAGATTTTTATGTCCAAATTAATAAAATAAAACTATATCAAGATTAACACTGTTCCAAATTTGCTCTAAAACCTGCACACAAAAACATTTTACTACTTATCAGTATATAGGATACTGCACTTTAAAAAATGTAACAGTTCAAGACTGTGAACATAAAAAAATTGTTGCTTGAAACTGGCAGATAGTTCTATCAAAAGGTTGGTTTTTTATCATAAAAGTACTGGTACTTTAAACTTCAAGTGCATGGACTAGTAACCAATCAACGTATTTAGGTGACCATTACTCTGTGACCAATGTCAAATGTTTTTAATTAACTAGTTAGGCAAGCTTAAGAAAGCCTGCTGAGCAAAGATGTACGATGTCAAAGGACTCTCTTCCTTTGTCACTTGTATTAGGCAGGAGAAGAATTACGAAAATCAATGGCAAAGGACGAAGAAAACCAAACCCTTTATTCTAGAGCAGAGGTCAATCTGTTTATAGTGGAATTAGGTGGTAATAGTAGAATAGAGAATTTGAAAAAAATGCTAAAAATTAACACTTGAAGTGGTGATAAAACAAAAGATGCTGTCAGAAATTATTTTAAATCCATGTTATAGTAAAATATATTTTTTCTTTTTCATCAATGTTTTAGTCAAATTAAAATCAGGTAAAGCTGAGAAAAACGCAAAATCCCATTTGAAAGTCATGGAAGCTCTACATTCAACATGTGACAGAACTGAAACACACTATCATCCCTGTTACAGAAATGCTGTGGTCTCTCCAAAAGAAGTGGCTTCCCCCATCAGTAGTATCCTGTATGCAGTTCAGAAATATCCTTATTTGCTTTGGCACCTTGAAAAGGAAGGAGAAGCTTAGGAACTTATGACTCTTTTCATCCACTGAATGTTTATAACCAGTGTCAACTTAAGTGAACATACATTAACAAATGAGAAACTAGGAAGCACACATCAATTCTGTCCTACTATACTTGCTTCTATTGTATCTCCTTTGTCATATAAGTTACACCTACTCAGCCATCAAAAGCCTCTATAGAATTTGAAGTTATCCACTGGCCACCATTTTAACTCCCCAGTATAAGATCCTAATTTCTAGGTTAAGGAGGTGTTTAGGTCAGTGTCATATGCTGATAGAGTGCCCTGAGGAGAGGTTAGTAACTCTAACTTGTCTTGCCAGGCTGCCTTTGAGTGCTGACCTCCCAAGGGCAGCAGGTCAGGGCGGCGGTGGGGGATCCCTGTGGTGGGGCAGGCACCCAGGGCACAGCCGCTCCACTTAACAGCATTCACTGCCTCAGTCACGGGCACACCAGGGCACTTCTACAGTCCAAGCTGAACCTGTCTCTTCCCTCCTCTGCTGTCACTGGGCCTGAAACACAAGAAAAAGCAAAGAAAAGAAAGGAAAAGAGAAGGGGGAGTGGGAAGGGGGAGGGAGGGCAAGCTCTGCTTTTCTGCTCATTCATTCCTCTGCATTCAATCACTCCAAGGCAGTAACTAACTCAGCCCCAGGCTCCCCTTACATGCACAAAAGAAAAGCAATCCCATTCAGAAGGAGACCATGAGTTATTGATCTCATGCTGAATGTTATGTTCGGTTCAGCAGCATTGTCAGCTCCCTCACACGGAAAGCTTATGTTTCCCACCAACTCTGCTGAATGATACTCAGCTTTTTTGAAAATGAAGTGTTGAGGACTAGGGGTCAAGGGCAGAGACATCTCAGCTTTCATCCTGGGACTTCAGGACATATTCTGGGTCATGATGAAGGGTAAGCCTGCCAGGAATTAATTGTAAAAGTACTGTGGATCTTGTTCACCAGAGGAGCAAGCAATTCATGATTGCTTCACTTTCTAATTCAGACACTAGAAAGTGAGCCATAAAGCCATCATTTGTTAATGTACATTAGATTTATTTTACCCATTCAAATTAATGAACAAAGTTTTTTGCTAAGACACTTTATAGTTCATTTATTTAGCTTAATATCCTCATTTGCAGAAATATGCAGAGATTTTGTTTTAATCAATGAAGACATTAAAGTGAAAACTTAAATTAAAAATTCATTTCTTATAACATGTTTCAGTCCCAGCCTTTCTTTACATGCACTGTGCGTAGCATTACCCCATGCATCAGTACTCAGTACTCTACATAACTACTTGACAGAAAGCAAGAGGGATTTTTAAATTAGTTATTGTTACCATGATGCAAACATGAAGCATTCAGACCATATCAAGTCCATATTAAGTTCTTGATTAAAAACTTTTAAAATTGAATATTTTGCACTTGTTCCTTTATGAGAATTCCACGTGCCAGTAGTCTAATTGTGGCACAAGGATAGTTTCTTATAATTAATTATCTTTCTTGTTTTTTTGTTTTCACAAATATTCTTTCTTAGAGGTATTTCGCTTGTTTAGTCAATTAGTTAGGTTGGAGTTTTGATCTATTTGAAGGTAGGAATGATCTGTAGAAGGACCTGGACAGGCTGGATTGATGACCCCATCCCAGTGGTATGAAGTTCAACAAGTCAGGTCCTGCACTTAAATAACAACTACCCCATACAGCGCGGCAGGCTGGGGGAAAAGTAGCTGGAAAGCTGCCTGGAGGAAAAGGACCTTGTTCTGGTCAACAGTGGCTGAGCATGAGCCTGGGGGTGCCCAGGTGGCCAAGAAGGCCAGTGGCTTCCTGGCCTGTATCAGCAATAGTGTGGCCAGCAGGACCAGGGCAGTGATCATGCCCCTGTACTTGGCAGTGGTGAGGCCACACCTCGAATCTTGTGCTTGGTTATGGGCCCCTCACTGCAAGAAGGACATTGAGGTTCTGGAGCATGTCCAGAGAAGAGCAATGGAACTGATGAAGGGTCTAGAAACAAACCCTATGAGGAGTGGCTGTGGGATCTGGGGTTGTTTAGCCCAAAGAAAAGGAGGCTCAAGGGAGATTTTATGTCTCTCTACAACCACCTTTAAGGAAGTTATAGCCATGTGGGGGTCACTCTCTTTTCCCAAGTAACAAGCAACAGGATGAGGAAATGACTTCAAGTGACACCAAGAGAGGTTTAGATTGCATATCAGGAAAAAATTCTTCATGGAAACGGTGCTCAGCCATTGGAACAGGCTGCCCAGGGCAGTGGTGGTCACTGCCCCTGGAGTAATTCAAAAGATACATAGATATGACATTTAGGGACATAGTTTAATGGTGGACTTAGCAACAGTTGGACTTGGTGATTGTAAAGGTTTTTTCCAGCCGAAATGATTCTATGATTCTATAATTAAGCAAAGGACTGAGTGGGCATCTAAAAGAAGGAAGAGATGGGTGAATATAGACACTTCAGAGTGTCTATCCATAATTAATACAAAATTAATTCCCAAGAAAAGCAAAGTAAAAAAACCCAGTGAAAGTAGGAGTGAATATTTAATTGGACCCCAGAGCTGAGACGCGGGAACCCTCTTTCAGTCTCATTGTCTTTACTTCAATGCAAATTCATTTTGCCTGAGTAATAAGTACTGTCAGAATGTCATTCCACAATCATGTTCACATAGTCAAACTCTTCTAAAACAAAATTTTATAAATGAGACATGTAATTCCATCAACTCAAACTTAAACATTAAAATGATATGCCTACTAATGTTTGCTCTAAATTTAGTCCTTTATTCTTCTCAAAACACCCTCAATCAAACTAAATTTTTTATGCTTTAAAAAGTATCTGAATTTCTGAATGCATTCTGCTAATCAATTCAATTTTTGTGTTTATATAGAAGATTCCCTCTTTTCACTGGATATAACTGATTTACCCTTCCATGCACTTGATTGGTCCTCTGAATAATTCAGCATTCTTTTTCTCCTGTGATTGGATAACTAAAACTTTCAAAACGAAAAACATATTTTGAAAAGTTCTTCCTGATTAAAATATTTCTTAGTAATATAATACTGAAAGTAATGACATGCATTCTAAATACAAACATTATGAAACTTTATATACAGACAAATAGGAAAAAACTTAGCAAATAACCAAACAGAGCAAATAAAATACCCTGATTTCACTAATGAACATGATAATGAAGATTTCTAATGATTGATTTGATGTTTTCTCAGCTGGAGTTCTCTCTACTGTTTCCACATGATGAATCTAATATAAATATAGAGATACTTAAACTTTTCATAGTTTGACATGGAAATGTTTTTGTGGGTCTTTTTCTTATCTCTCAGCTCTTAACTATAGATGCATTACATGAATGTAATTCATGTAATTACTTGAAGGTAATAATTCTAAATGAAAAGTAATAATATTTTTGACACCATTTGTTTCTTCCGCACCAACTTGTTGTGTTTTCTTCCACCCTTTTTTTCTAGTCTTTGTTGAAATTAGGATTCTCCTATTTCTTACTTGGATCCTCAGACTCTGATGAGAACAAGCAGGAATTAAAATAGCATAATTACTTAATTGGCATTCAGTAGAAATGGCTGTCCAAGGATTTTTCTAACATTATATCTCTACTTCTAGGTAAATACATTCCAAATACTGAAAAAAAGCCTATTCTATTCTCTTTTACTGATTTCCTGAGAGAAAGATAGTTCAGGTGGAAGGAAAAGCCAAATCCTGTATTGCACTCTGATTCAGTACTCCATATGCTGCAATCATGCAGAAGAAGAAGCACAAGCCAGACAGATGAGTAGATTTGCAGTCTACTATATGGATCTGTTAACGTGCTATATGTTAGCTTTACAACTACCTTACACCAGAACTCCAGTAGCATTGTGTTAGCACTGGTGGTACTGAAGTAATGCTATGTTAATATGCGTAGTATATGGTAGTATGCATAACATTATCTGTCCTGTTATGAAAACAACCAAAGTTACAATGAGAATTTTCTTGCTCATTTTCAGTCAGTCTGCCACAAAATCAAAAAGAAAAATTAAATAGAAAGTTTTCTAATTTGTCTTCTTCTATTCTCTTAACTGTTTCTATGAAAATAATGTAATGCTGCATCACATATTTGCGTTTACATGTTTTCCTTACTTACTTTAGCTGCAGCTGATTCATATGTGATTCACACGTGATTCACATATGATTCAACCCATCTAGTTGCGTGATCATTCTGTTTCTAGGAAAATGTTGAAGAACATTTGAGAAAAGTTGTATGGTCATTAATTTATGTTACCATGTGTCAAAACTTTTCTGGGTAAATGTGATAAATTCCGTCTAATCTCACTACACCACCTAGGCTTTATTTTATAGAAATATTAGTTGACAAGTACTGTGAAGCCAGAGAGGATTTCAGTTTTTCTAGAACAGTTCCTAAATTCCTTACAAAATTAATCGTAGCCACCTTCAGTTTGCATAGAAGTATGCTTCCATGAACATAAAATCAACAGAAAATGCAAAAAGCTAATATTCCACCTACTACACATAACATTTTCGTGTGTTTCTATGTTTCTTTTTTCTGACCATCACTGTCTGTCCATAGAGTATCTGACAAGACTTGAGATTTCCATCTAGAGCATGGAACCTTACAATAAAACTGAAAAACTTACAGATTGTGCAGATGGAAGACTGCTCCTACAATCAAAATTATAGCACATATAAACTGGAGGAAGTTTAAATTCGGTCTGAAGTACAGTGTAGTCTAAAAATTAATTTAAACTGAGTAAGAGTAATTATTCTCTTAAAAATCAAACCACACAAAATATTAAAAGTAAAGCAGGAGTTACCTAGATTACAATTTAAGCAGGGAGATAGAATAAATTTTTGATAGTTAATTTTGTTTCTAATCCCTCTTATGATTCTGAGCCTTAGCTCTGATCTAAACAAAAAGTCACAGACTTTCCTCTAATCATGATTCTATCTATGAAATATTTTTTCTTCTCCCCAGTTCATGGCTCCAGTTGTGTATTTTACAGTTCCTTGCTGCTTTGCTCTGTATTTGAATTTTTCCTTGTATAAAGATAGGCTGTCTGACTTGCCTCTCAGCTACTACCCCCTTTAACCTCAGATCATGACCTCTTGTTCTGCAGCTAGTTACTATCTCTGCTGCTTGCTGATATCAATTTGTTTCCGCTTCATTCAGGATCAGTCGTCTGGACTCTTGATCTCTTATGTGGCCTCACTGGCAAATGTCTTTCAGTACCCAGTGAAGGGGAGAGACTCCCAAACTTAAAAGAAACAAAACTTCAGCAGGTAACAAAAACGTAATGTCAGTCTGCCCACCTCTTGGGAGATGATTTAAGAGCAGACAATGTTTATTCACAGATTGCCATATAATAGATGAATAACAGATCACTGTTATTCAGTGGGGTCAAATGACAGAGTTTTTTAATTTCAAGAGACAAATTTCAGCCGAGAGAGAGAGGTGTCAAATAGAATGTACCACTACAGCATATCTGATTGCAGCAGGAATACAACATAAGCAAGAAGTAGAATTTTAAGTCTAATCAGTCACTATGTTGAAATGGTAGGAAACTCTCTTCTCCCTTCAAAGCAAATACATGTGAAGTGAAATAGACTGTAAGGAAATGCTTTGAAAAAAGGACATAATTGATTGAATTGTTTATATCATATCATAGGGAACATAAAAAACTGAAGTGATCAGGTTTAAATAAAGAAGAAAATTAATTATAATAAGATATGAATTTTTGTGATATAATTTTAATTATTTAAATAAAACTATGTTTATGCTCCCCCTAGGTTTTATGATTCATTACGATATTATTTGAAGAAAGTCAACAGAAAACTGAGTTTTTTTTTTTATTTAATATTATTGTCATAAACTTGAATTATCCTTACCCAACGATATAACAAGACTGACACACTCTTTTATTTAACTAAAAATGCTAAGAAACAACACTTAAATATTGAGTAATAAGCTACCTATTTGTAAGAAAAAAAAATTGAAAGAAAATAATTATTTCCTGACATAATTTTAAAAATTTAATTGAATTACTGCTTACTATGAATATTTGCTCAGTTTCAATAACAGTGCTGCCTTTTCAGAATTCAGCAAGGGGAAATTGTGTAGACTAATAAGATTTGACATACCTCATTGAATTCCCAATCCTCCTACTTCTTCCCTAGTCATCAAGATTGGACAGGATCTTTCTAATCACTAGGTGATAAGCGCTCTCCAGTCAATGGAATGCTACCTGATACATTCTTTTATTATTATTTTCTACAGTATTTCAACTCTCATGGAAACAAGAACTAACACATATAAAAATATTTCCATTTCTATCATGATGCAGTCAATGGAGTGCATCCCTACAGCTTGATGAGTACCACATACTGTATGTAGTAAAACAACAGTATTACTTCAATTATAAAATATCTTGTTTTAAAATTATGTTTAGGGATTTTATAACGTTTTGTATGATTTTGTATGGATCAGATATTTTCATAAATCTAATCACAGTAAGATTTATATACCCGGTTAGGAGGACTTCTGTATTAATAATCTCAGTTTCTGAGAATGTAACCTCAAAGACAATATTCTATCATGGAACTTTCCAATATGCTAAACTGAAATCCCTGTCCAGTTCTTCATTCTTCCATATCTTCCATCCACATATATATCCTCATTTAATGGACACCCATAATTTATTAATCTATGAATTGAAATCCCATGAAAATTCTGAAATCTGCTCCTGGGTAGATTTATGGTGGCCATTTTGCTTGGGTTAAAGAGACAGTTTAAACAAATGGAGACATGTGTTGCATCCGTAACAATCAAGGCAAGAGAATGAGACTTTAACCCTTTTAATTTATGAATATAGATGTAGCAAAAGCTTCCAATCTTCATAGCCATATAAAATTCCTTCTTCAAGAATAAAATTCAGTTTAACTAAAAACTCCATGTCATACTCTATAGAAAATCTGAAAAAATGTGACTAGAACTTTTGACTGAGTATGCAAGCTCAGAAATATTTGGGGAGCCAGCTTACACTCTAATTCAAATGCCAAGTTCCTATGTTTCCATATAAAAAAGAGAGTTGATTAGTAACCCTGGCCCAGTTTTTAGCTATTGCACAAAATCCCTTTCCTGCAGTTCTTATGCCAAAACACTGCTAGCATCAGCATAGAAATGCACTTTTGTATAATGACATATAAAAATGTTTCTGAAATCCACATTAATTATTTCCACTACTAGCTCTTTGTTCACAAATTTAGTAAATATAATTTTTTTAAAGGAAATATAGCAAATTAGTCATGTGCCTTATATGCTATTGTTTTAAATGGCTCATAATCCTATTTTATGTGTTCCATTCACACTATTCTTCTAGCTATTGTATGCTTTTTAGGTCTGTAGTGTTGAATCTTTCATAGATCTTTCCTTAAACTTTTAAAGTGAAAAACATCTTGCCACCTCTGTTACTTCGTTAAACTCAGTGAGTTATCAAAAATATCTGACACAGGCTTTTCTAGTTCCCCAAACATGCCACAGAACAATTTATCTGAGCCTGGTGCTTTATCATCCTTTAATCATTCTAATTTTGCAAACACTTTATATGATCTGGGGCTCATAAAACTCCTGTTGTATTTCACTTTCACAGAAAATTTATTCCAGACTTTAGGTTATGGCCTACAGCTGCACTCATAAATATCAAGGCAAAGAATTCATTCATGCTAAATTACCTTCCAGAGATGTGCAGAGTTATTCATACCACTCAGAAGAACACCAAAATTCATATTTCTGTCAAGTTCCACAAAAATAGAATACATGAGATTGCCAGTTAAAACTTCTTTGCCAATATGTTTGGAAAGCATGGAAAACAGTCAAATTCCACACAGGGCTGCTATTGAGAACACATTCAGACAACTCAATTAATGATTGTCAGACTTCAAAACTCTATCCAGATATATAAATTTTAACTGAAGTCTAAATAAAATTATTATAAATAAACTCAAGCAGTTGTGGGAAAGTTAAAGCTGTAAACACTATGTCCCTATTTTAAGTACTTATTCTTCATCCTCAGTTTCCAGCATTTCAGAAAGAATGTGTTCTGCTTGTCATTGGAACTTCTCATATCAAGCACAGGAAGCCCCAGAAAGCCGTGGATCCTAGATCATGTTCCAAGTCACAAAAATCTTCGTTAATTTTGAGTCATTTTGAGTGAAAGTAAAGGCATCATCATCAGTTAGCTTGAGCCAGTTTCATTTTTTCCCGATATACTCTTGATAACATTTTGATGAGAAGGAACCATGAATTTGCCGTCTCCAACTCAGACATATGGCAAAATTACTTCTTCCTGTTTTCAGATAAACACTGCATCTAGATAAAATGAAACATCATAATTCACATTAAGTTCTAAAGTTACAAGAAAAAAATGTTTTTAAAAAGAAAATTCAACAGCTTTCAGAAGAGTAATTATTAGCATTTAAATACATACTTAGAATATCCTTTCTTTGGTTTGGCCTAAGTATAGTGAAAAGGCCAGAAAAGTGTCTGAATAGAACTGAAAAGTATGAATTGTCAGCTTGATTTTGTTGCAATCTTTAAGTTGCGAATAAGAAGAAAATAAAAACAAAACCCAAGATGCAAAGTACATGATAGAAAAAATTGAAGAAACCCTGACTGTCAAAAAAAGAGCTGTCAAAACCTTCTGGGAAGCCTTCATTGCACAGATATTAGTGTCAGCTAGAAAACCAACAGACCTGTGTACACTGGAAATTTGTCTCTGGTTAACTAAAGGCAACTAATCCTTGCAGAATGAACATATTTCTTCATAACATTCATGATCAATTCTATCCTAACAGGGTACAATTTCTTTTTACTATTCGTCTTTTGAAATGATTGAAATATGTATAAAAAGCAGAAAAATCTGGGGATTAATTCACATAAGAATATTGTCCAATTTAAAATTAAAGCATCAAACACCACATTAAATGTCTGGGATATAATCACTATGTTTATACATTAATGAATCCATCAGAAATGATGTGGTTACATATAATATTAAATAACAGAGTTTTAGCTTATAATTATTACTTAGGGATCATGCAGTGCAAATACCTTTAAATCCAGCACTGTAATTTGCCATATCTGAAGGTGAGGGTAAACTTGCTCAGCAGTATAGCCTGCTTACCCTGTGCTGTTTCAGTATGCAGTTCCTTATTTCATTCTCTTCACTCACAGAACATGAGCAGCAGTAGCAATAAAACTCTGCATGCGTACGCCAGTAGAAGGTTTTTATTGCTCTTTCTGTTCTTGTTTCCCACAAGAGGAAGAAAAAAAAAGATACGGAAAGTCTTGGATTTTAACAGGGATTTCTGCTTCAGAAGTGAGACAGGGGTTACCCTGTTTTTAAGGAACTTACCTTTGTTTTCTGCTTCCCTAATTTGAACTCAACTAATTTTTAACAAGCAGATCTATCGTAATATTCCAAATACTATAAACCACCCTCTTCTACGATCTGTAGGCCATCAGGTATTCCCAGGAATGCCTGCCTCAATGCTGACTATGCACAGTAAGTCCACCTGCTGGAGATATTCCATCGGTTGAGTTTCTGCTACCTGACCCTCTCCTGATTCTCCCATGCTTGAGATCCCCTCAGGTAAAATGGTATGCCTCTCCTCAAATCCATTTTCTTCCTCTCCTCGCAGGTATAGAGCAAAGTATATTCAAATAGAATAGTCAAATTTGGTTTTAGAGAAATTTCCTATGTAGGACATGAAATAGATTATTTATGGTTACATGAGATTCAAATCTGCAAGACATTCATGGAAGAGAGTGTGTCAGTAAAGCAACACAAAAAATTAAGTGTGTCTTAGAACCTTAAGATGAATGAATTTTAGTCAACCATAAATATATTCCCTCCAGCAAATATACAGTAATTTTTTTGTGCTGAAGGTAAATATATGCAGTATTTCAACCAAAAAATAGGGCAGTGTTTTTTATGGGTTTTACTTGTGGGTTTTGGCTTGTTTTGGTTGGTTGCTGTTTTTACAGATACTGATGTTACTTTTATTTCTTTTTGTTTATTGCGTTTATATTATTCAGAAATAATTGTGCCTTCTCTATTCCTTGTACTAGATTAGGAGCTAAAATGATCTATCTTGCAAGTGCTAAAAATCAAGCCTCATCCCCCCACAACCATATCTCACCTCTCCCAGTACTTGAGATGCTAGAGGATGAAATGCCTGATGGGGGTAAGACTAAATCATAGTTTAATTGGTATGAATGCTGTTTGTGCAGCAACTCTGACATTAAAAAAAAAAAAAATCAAAAAGGAAGGCAAAGTTACGCAAAATTAAAATGGGATGTTGTGATTAACTAGGGAAAATATTTTTTATTTCTTTTTTTTATTGCCTCAAATGGCTGCAGGTCATGACCTGACATCTATTTGGCAAGATGTTTGGATAAAGTCACATGGTTCACCAGGAGAGTGGCTAATAAGTAATTTCATACAGTGTTCATTCAGCTAGAGGAACAGGCTTCTACTTCTTCACTTGTTATTTTCAGGGAAATATATTTTTGTTAACTTAGAGAAGAAAAAAAAAATCAAGGGAGGATTTTCATGATTCTGGATCACCCAGTGGTACATTGAACTATTTAATTGTGGGGGCTGTTGATCCAGGAGGATAAGAGTAAGTAGACATATTTTAATGTGCTTTATCTTGAAGGTAAAACCATCATACCTGAATGTGTTTACAAGACAATATGCAATAAAAATTGAAATAATTTCAGCTGTTGCCCTTGAAACTATTTAGGAAATAGTTAGATGGTCTCCGAGAAGTTGCATGAAAGGGAAAGAAATGACATTACTTTGTTAAAGCTTTCATTTCAGTAAGAAAAAAAATAAATCAGTCAAACAAGAAGCTTGTTTTGGTCTTTGATCTATAACTTCCATGTCTTAATTCATGCATGAGAAAAGTCTGCAAAACTATTCAGTTTAGGAAAAACTACCTTCATCTAACCTGATAAACTTTCAGTAATAGTTTCTCTTTTACAATATGCAATCCTGGTGCAGTGTCAAGAGGAAAGGAAGGATTTAGCAACCAGAATTTCAATAGCCTGCTTTGTGTACCACAGTTCACAGAACATCCCAGTACAAATCATCAGGGAATCGAAATAATCACCAGTGAAAAGGACACTATTTCCCATCTCACTTCTATCAGCAGCTATTCAAGGACAACTGTAATAATGTAAAAGTATACCATGAACTTTGCAATAGCATAGAGGCTAACCATCTTAAAGTACCATCTTCAAAAATTATTTGCCATGACAGTCGCTGATGGCCTGATGACCCATTTAGTCTTGAGGGTGTGGGTCATTTAGAATGAGGTGGCACGGTGTGGGTTAGTGGTGGTGTTCCAATCTGAAACCAGCATTGCTGCTTTTCAGTCACGAAATGTGGGTTAACTGCACCAAGCCAGGCTAATGCCTGTGGGAGGAAAGCTTCTGCTCCCAGACAAATCTGGTGCTGGACTTTTTGCGGTGCAGTATCTTCCTAGGGGCAATAAAAATTCCACATGATCCTTTGAGTAACTGAGAGTTGTATTTCCACACATTAAAAACAGTTAAGGCAAAACTGCCTGCTGGCTGTCCCTAGAGGCCAGACACAGTAAACTGAGTAAATTTCTAGAGGCACTCTGTAGGGAGAATATGCAGACAGATAATATAAACAGCTTGATTTTAAAAATACTGTGGTTTTTTTTTCTTCTTGTGGCTAGGAGAAGAGAAATGACTGAATTATCAGAAAATAGTTTAGTAATAAGTGTCTTCTGAAGTAAGTATCAGATGTTAGATTTCACAATATAGTATTGTCTACTTTTTGTCTGCAACATTGCTACTCTAGACTATTAAAAAGTCTGATAAGCCATGACTATCTACCCAAGATAATAAGTGCTCCTAATAATATTAATGTGGTGTGCAAAAGACATATAAAATCTGAAACAAAATTTCCAATACACGTGCCAAAGCTTAACTTTCTGAAAAACATATATTGAATAAATTAGAGCATTCATACTGTTTATTAATGATTAAAATACAAAGATGTCATTATTTCCTTGTAATCTATTGATTACTGAAGTGGAAGGAGGGGAGAAATAAACAGCTAATGGCAACATTTCAGCTAAGTCTCTGTATATGGACGGAAATGAAGTGAAAGAAATAGATGATAATTAAAGACTGTGTAACAATTTTGTTAAGCTTTTTAAAAATGTTTATATTGAAGTAGAATCAAAAAAAGGAGGGGATGGATTAAATTTACTTCTGTACTAGACCAAATCTGTATTTCTCTTTTTAATTTGTTCAGTGGCTTGAAATTTTCAATGTTTTAATTAATTTAACTTTTTTCCCTTCACCAAAAAGGACAAATTTAAAAGATCCAACAAAACAAACCCTAAAAATATTTATGTAATTTAACTTCTTAAATATTTAATGATAAATTAAAGTAACAACACTGTGTTTCAGATTATATGTAACCTAAGTGCAACATAAAATCTTTTTAGCAAGGAAAAATATAGGCCAAAAACATTTCATTTTTTTCTTTTAAAATCTGTCAGGTATTCATCAAAAAATAATATTTCCATGTATTTGTAATATAGAAACATTTTTCAGATGAAGCATTTTAGTTCTTTTTGTTTTTTTCATTGAGACTTCATTGTTTACAAAGCCTGCAAATTTTATCCATCATATAAAATGCCTCAATAGATTTGCTTGCTGAGGGTTCAGTGTTCGAGTTGAGGAAGAAAAACAAGTCAGAAAACACTAACAAGTTTTGTGGTAGTATTTATTTATTCTTGATGCTTACAGATTTTTAAAAGTCTCTTACTAAAATCTTCCTCTCTCAAAGGTCACAGGTTCTTCTTAATCAAAACTACTTCCAGCATCTGTTCACCCAGGCCGCAGGAATGAAATTAGTCTTCAGCTAGCAAAAGTTCATCAGGTTCAGTAAACAGCAAAGGAACAGAGTAAAAGTAACTGCCTCTTTCTAATTTTTCACCATGGCTGGAGCTGATTAAGAAAAAAGATGGACTTTAAAGAGTTTGAGCAAAGGAGATGTAGAGGAAATGAGAACTTAGGGGCAAAATGGCATGTTATTATTAACAATAGAAATTAAGGAAGTAGAAAGAAATATGATAAGAGACAGAACAAAGGAAAACCTCTATTTGAGAAGAAAAATAAACAACTGATGGGACAGAAGCCTGTGAGAGAAACTGAAGTAATGAAGCATTAAAAAACCTAAGGAGCAAATGATACTCAGTAAGACGTCTGTGAAGCATATTGGGTACTCACCCGTGGTACCATGACCTTTCAGCTCAACTAATATCATTCCATGTGCCTTCATAAAAATCGTAAGTCCCCACCATTCACACCTCCTATAAAAGACAGAAGAAATAAACAAATTCCTAAGTTAAATAATAAATTTCAGTTTCTACTACTTAAATGGTGCATTTTGGTTGTATGTTTAAGTTGTGTTTGAAGCAGTGCAGTAATGTATAATTGTGATTATGCTCCAGCCTGGATGTCTTTTCTTATTTAGTCAAACAAAATTGTTAGGTAAGACCCCATAATCCTTTCTTTATTCATTTCCTACTCTTCTACTGTAAGATTTCTCTCATTTATTTTCTATTTATTTATTCTAGTCCAATATTCAGGTAAAAAATGAACTAAAGCAAGGATTCAAAATGAAGTTTGCAAACTAGCACGGAAATATGTGCAAAGTTTCCAGTATCAAACATAAATTGTAAAGGGTATGACAGGTATCACAGTACGTAACAATGCAAATAAATCATAGCAGAAGTGGCACTTTCATTGCATTATATAGTTCTAATTATCAGAAATGTGAAACATAACGGTTTCCAAATTCTAAATACAAACTGCAGTTATCTCTACAATTACAAAACTATAAAGATAACAAGAGCTTTCTTCTCCAAAATAACATTCCTCTCATAATTTATACTGCCGAGTAACATGACAAGCACACATGTAAAGCATTTGTAAAGACACTTAAAGGTGTAATACTGCTTCTATGAACAAATCACCTAGATGGAATCTCACTAGAGCCTTTTCTTACATTAATATTTTGTACAGATCCAGACTAAACAGCATTTATTCACACAGCTACTCCTGTGGAGGTTTACAAGATCACTTGCTATGATTGCAGAACCGGGACTTATTTTTACATTGTCAAAAAAAAAGAAAGAACCGAAAAAAACCCATCATAAACCCTGTAGAAATCTAAGTACACATTTAAACCATACTAAAATATAATAGTAAGAAAATAATTTTAGGACATTTTGCAGTATAATTGTATCTACAACACACGTATGCATGTATGCACCTTTCTGTTCTCATGACTCTCTTACAGCTGTGCTGCTAGTGACTGAATCCAGCTACCAGTGTTTGTTCTGGTCACGTTGTTCATTGTTAGAATAAGATTCTGTGCTTCTGAAACCTAATGTATCATGCCATATTTCCCTTCAAAACAGTGAAGTATCTTCAAAAAGTGTCTCAGAATAAATTCCTTTCAATGAAAAAAAAAAAAAAAGGAAAATCATACAAAACTAAGCTATTCTTGAAACAATCTGTATTTTAATGAAAACTGAAAATCGTACAAAATTTTTGCAATTCTATGAAAAACATGACAATGAAAATAATAAAAAAGAAAAAGAAACATGAAAAAGACAAATTATAAGATTTCAAGCCACTCTAAGGTACTAACCTTACTTTTTATTTTAATAGGGTAGATTGAAATTGTGGTTTTGTATGGTTTTTTTGATTTTTAGTGGTTTGTTTTGGGGGCTTTTTTTAGTTGGGGCGAGTTAGGGGGTAGTGTGATATATTTAAAAAAAACCTTTTTTTCTCTTTTCTAATTGTAGTTTATCTGCCACAACTCTTAACAACATTTTATTGATTAACTACTGATTTAACACACTCAGATATCATTCTACAAACATAATGCTTCATAAAGACTGTTACTTTGGTGGACTTTTAGATGTGGCATCAAATATTTTGGCCATATCTGAGCAGTTGGAAGTTAATAGAAAGCATCATAAACCTAAGGAGCATAACAGTGTTTTAGCAAACATGGAGAATAAGCTCAGTCTTTGTGTTTGATGTGTCAAAGGCCATCTTTCTGAATCAAACAAATGAAGTAGTACAGATCTATGCAGCTTTTGCGTCAGCCTTGAATACAGCACTGACCATATCAAGCTGATACTTCAGAGCTTTGATAAACATCCATTTTCAAGCACAGGAAAAGTAGAATTGAAATAGCCTTTTTTCTTCACATAACATAGGAAAATTAGGTTAGAGGTCAGTTTTGCAGTCAAAAAAATCAAAACCCGAAACAAATGGCCGCAAAGGTTCAGATATTTGGCTAGATCAAAGAACAAACACTGATACTACAAGCATCTGCACAATCCCTGCCTTACAAGCAGTCAGAGGTGAATATGACACACAGATTTTTTTTCAAGTTTCTGCTATAGCAACTGAAAGTCACAAGGATATTTGCAAAAATACGACTAGTCTGCTGACTCATCCCTGGCCTTACGTTTCTCTGTGAGGCAAGATGTGAGGAATTACTAAACATGAATTGGTGGATGGTCACATGGCTTAGTGGAACTTGGCAGTGTTAGGCTTGTGCTTGGACTCAATGATCTTAAGGTCTTTTTCAACCTGAAGGATTCTGTGATTCTAAAATGCAGCCAGAGGTAGCTGTTAGCATCACGAGAAAAAGCTGAATATCGTGGGTGGGTAAGGGGGAGTTACTTGAAAAGTGACTCAGCTTTGTACATAGTTGAGGGGGAGCACTGGGAAACCTTCTGGAGAGCAAAATTTTTTAAGAAGGTAACCTAGGCAACCACACCAGTAATAACTTACAAGGATGAGGCTGCCAACATAACAGTATCAAAAATACTTAATTTTCTACAGATAAGCAAACTTGGGACAAACCACAATTTTGGAGTCATCACAGAATAATTACCTTCAAAGGTCAAATAGTTAGGCCCTTTCTGCAATGTGCAGAGACGTCTTTCGCTTGATCAAGTTGCCCAAAGCCTCATCCAGCCTTATCTGAAACAGTGCCAGCCATGAGGCATCCACAGCTTCTCTGGGAAACTTGTTCCTATGTCTCACCACCCTAATCATGAAGAATTTCTTCCTTATACCTAATTTTAACCTACCTTCTTTAAGTTTAGAACCATTAATCCTTTTTCTATCACTACAAGTCCTGGAAAAATCTCTCTCTCCATCTTTCGTATAAGCCCCCTTTATACACTGAAGGGCTGAAATAAGGCCTTCCAGAGCCTTCTCTTCTCCAGGCTTAACCCCAACACTCTCATCCTTTTTACATAGGTTTGTTCCAGCCTTCTGATCATTTTCATGGCCCTCCTTGGGGCTCACTATAACAGGTCCAGGATTTTCTTGTTCTGGGGACCCCAGAGCTGAATGCAGTTCTCCAGGTGGAAACTCAGCAGAGCAGACAAGAGGGGCAGAATTACCTTACTTGATTACCTTACTTGGGCCACACTTCTTTTTATGTAGCCCAAGACACGGTTGACTTTCTGGGCTGCAAGCACATTTGTTCTTTCAGCATGTTATAGGTTTCAAACTTCTGCATCTTCCTAAGAGATGATAAGATAATTTTCTGCTATTGGCAGTCTCCTGCAGAGCAGGCAATTAGTTCTCTAGAATGAATACTGTAGGATGGTGAGGAATTAAATCTTATCCATGCCAAACTTGACCAATCAGGATGTCAGAAAAGCTTCAGTTTTACTGTTTGGGGAAAGTAGATGGGTTAGCATGAAGTTGCTGTAGTTAAATTTATATTTACCATAAAGAAAAGGAAAATTAACCAAGAGAAAACTCCTACAGAATTTCAGTGCAGAATGAAAACTGACTTCTCTGAAGGATATTTCTGGTGCTGCTAAAGATGAGTCTTGAATACCAAAGGAAAAGACTTGATCTGTGAATTAACCAAGATATTAAAAATAAAGAGATTATTATTAATCAGAAACCTAATCAGAACAAAAAGATTAAGAATTTAGGAAGGAAAAAGGAGCAGGAATGAGAAGAAAGTTGCGGAATTCCTACAATCTAGTCTCAGAACTCTGCATTATGGTCTTCTCTGTCTGTGGAAGGAAAATTCGCAGGAGGGAATAGCTGTAGGTGCAGATATTAGATCCAGTAAAGGCATGCAAACCTTTTTGCAAAGGCAAAGTCATGAACAAGTAAACAAATAAATGATGTAGGATATGCAACTAAAAGATATTTCCTAAGTATTAGTTCAACCCATCCACAAATAACTAAGTAGATTGGTTTAAATCTTATTAAAGTTAGTTATCTACTATTAATTTAGTAAAGTTGAGTCAAGATAATGGGAATTTATTTTTTTTGCATTTAAATTCAAATTTATGCTAATGCTGAGAAGGTCATATACAAGAAAGCAGTAGCACTTTCAGCCTGAGCACTAAACAATTTTTTTTCTGCTAGTTCCTGATGAAGAAATTTACATTAAAACCTGAAACTAAAACCAAACATGTAATAGTCATGAAGGCTGGAGAAAGAAATTGCAAATAAACATGTGAGGAGACTTCATGCTTAACTTACTGATGCGCCAATTGCAACATAAACCAATATTTTTGCATTTGAGAAATCATATAGAGCAGATTAAATTGTACTACTATTGTCTGCATAGACTGTAAAGATGCTTAAAAAAGCGACACTCAAAGAAATGTGGAAAATCAGGAAGTCTGAGACAAAAAATCCCAAAAAGAAGAAAAGTGGACAATGTCTTGCAAGTGTGTACCCCATAATGTGGAACATATGTGATAGAATCTCTTAAGAGACTTACTGAATTAAGTAAGCCTTGTGAAAATTCTAGGAACTAGTCCAAGCTAGAGGAGAGCGAAAGAGTCCAAATGTTTTTCTGGATCTGTGTGGGATGAATCTTTTAATTCTATGTTAAGATACAAACCCTAACAGCAACCAAAGGTGTCTAGACACTGATTACTTCCTAAACACTTATTTATAAATAAATAAAAAAATCAACAAATAAAAGCAAAACTAATGAGCAATAATACATAGAAGAAAGTAATAAACCTAATGCCTTAATGAATATCTCACAGTTCCTTGTCACTTCATAAAATATTAAAATGCTTTCTAAGTAGTTGAAGAAGAAAGCAATTCTACTGGATTTGCCTGATTTTTTAAGGAAAGGAAAACTGTTTGGTCATCCTTTATATCCCTGGGCACTGAATTTACCCTCAGCAAGTTTTCTGACAACCCCGAGGTGTGTGGTGCAGTTGACATGCTGGAGGTAAGGAGCGTCGTCCAGAGGGGCTTTTGAACGTTCATGCTTAGAAAGTATGGGAAGAAATGGAAAAGAAGAAGTGTGGTCCCTGGGAACCTGTAACTGAAGCTGAACAGAAAACATGCATGAAGGGTATGATTTAAGAGTATTTCATACTCATTCCTGAAGACTTAAAATCTAAATCAGCCAAAAGCTAGTGAGTGCAGTCATACATTTTATTTTAAAGTGAGGTGAGGCAAAATATGAGTATGTTAACTATAAGATAATAAACGCAGTGTCTGAGGGAGTTATTTAAGAATCCTAGATATACTCAGAAAGTCTACTAGGCATCACTTTCAATGGGCTGAACCTTACAGTAGATTCTGCTTCATCTTGCGTCTCACAAATGTACAGTAATAACACGGTTTGATAGATTTAATAAAGAAAGAAATAATATTCGGGTACCTGTTGATTAAATAATGAGCTCTTCAATGATCTGAAAAATAACAAAGAAATACACATTGTGAAGAAACAAATTTAGATTACCTAAAAGCCTAAAGAAACAGTGCAGATAAGTGGTGGAAAAAAACAACAACAACAAAAAACTAAACAACAAAAAGTTCAAAACACAAAGCAAAATGCAACTAATATTTCAGAGATAAAAAGTAGCTTTTAAAAATATATCACTATTAATTGAAATTTGAATTGCTGATATGTTTTATTTCTGATTGATCAAAGAAACAGTGTTCAATTTCCATTTTTCATATCTACATTAAGATCTCAAAGTATGGTAGATACCTAACAATTCATGATCTTACAAGCTAGTTTGCTCAAATTAAATGGAAGTTCTACAGTTTTTTGATATGATAAGTATGATTTTTGCCATTTTCAAAAATGTTTGAAGCAATCTCTTAGTGAAAAATGGTGAAGAGATCTTTGAAAATGGCAAACAAAATTGTCTTCAAAATGAAAGACACAAAAGCAAATGACTACGTATCAGTCATCTTCAATTTAATATTACCAATAATCAATATCTCAACTTTTTTGAACATCTAGAAAATAATGGGCACTGTGGCAAAACTGATTTCCTAAAAGAAAAAGAATTATGTCAAACCAGAATATTTTTATTCTATAGCAGATTCAATTATAGCCGGCAATTTCAATGAAGAAAAACAGTAATAAGTCCATCATCTCTTTTTTTGGTAACACCTCACATAATATTTCTGTGGAAAGAGTGGGTAGGAATAGCAACATAATACTGATGGAAATATTTTGACATGAATAAAAACCTTTGTCTTCATTATTTCTAAATATTATTTCATAGAGTCATTTAGGTTGGAAAAGACCCTTAAGATCATTGAGTCCTGCCATAATTTTCTCAATATAGTTTGCTACCAAAAAAGAATGGTGCAAAAAGGAGATCTACAAGTAGTTTCTCCTAAGTGATAGATCAGTGTGTAGCTTTATTAAACTTGAAGACAGTATAGAGCTAAGAGGGACTGCAAAAGTATTAAAGGGCTGGATTTGATTTTGGAATGGTCTTGATAAACTGGTGGAATGACTTACACTAAGCTAGAAGAAATAAAGAAGGAGCTCAGTATAGACAAGAACATTTTCTGAGAACATTGCAATTTGGAGTACAATGGTAGGAACAACTCATTAGGAAGTGTTTTTGTAGAAAAGCAAATGACCAACAGTATAATCATGAACAAGGGAATAATACTCTTCTTATAGGAGCAAATTACATGGAAAGCCTTTTGCTAAGAATGAATAAATTTTCTCTTATATATTTTATACCTGTCAAGACAGGTAAATTTTGGAAAGACTAGAGGAGAATGCTCAGAGGTTTAGAAAACAATATCTTTTAGAAGATTGAGGTAAACGCACAGTTTGACAGGAAGAAAAGAGAGAGAAGTAGGAACTACAGAGAAGTAGGAACTACAGTTTAGGTATGTAAAACATCATCAAGAGAAGAAAGGAAATAAAAAGATGTCAATTTCATATTGTACAGGACAAGTAGTATTAAATTAAATAAAAGATTTGGTTTGACTCTATAAGAAATTAATGTAGGGATAGCAAAGCTCTAAGGTAAATTCCGTATAGAGGTTGCAATATCCATAATCAATGCTTTTCAAAAGTGACTTGGAAAAATTTTGGATGAAACGGTGTAGTTGATACTACCCTAGGTCAGGGACTGGACAACAGAACATTTCAAGCCCTTCCAATCCTGTATTCCAAGTGTAAAATGACCACTGTGGGTTTTTTAAGGCAATTTTAGTTATATGTTCTTGCTCTGCTTAACAGAACCAATGGATAACTTAACACATCTGTCTGATATTGTCTGACAGTGTAATATGCATTGCACAATTAGAAACATTTGCATGTTAACACAATAAATTTCTTCATGAAAAACATATGGTATTGATTATTTGTGTACTGCACATTGTCTTTCTAAAATCTATTGAACCTCCTTGTTCAAAGTTTCTCTAAAAAACTTTTTGGTGTGTTTTATCTAATTATCTAATAAATTATTACGACAAGGGAGCTCATTAAATTCAGAGAAAGGAAGAAGGAAAAGGTGTTTCTAGAACTTAATTAGCAAGATACAAAGATACCAATTAACACCTATAGCTCAAGAAAAGGAAAAACTTTCATGCAGCATACTAAAAAAAATACATTCACAGCTGGTTACACATATTTAAGTGGCATGCAACTAATTTTGGTGCTAGTGTTGATATTAAGTAAGAAAGATCATGTCAAGGAAAAAAAAAACTTCCCCCGGGTAGCAACCAAGATTCCTTTTTATTGATATGAATACCAACTATTTAGCTATTCAGATTAATGAGAGAGTAATTAGGAAAAAATTGTGCTACAGAAATGGCTAAGAATGATATCATCTTTTTTCTACCAGATGTACCACACTAATGCATGCCAATAATAATTTAAATAAACAGTTTGCAATTAACACCTCTGACAAGCTAGAAAACAATTATTTTCTTTTAAAATAATAAGCTGACAGCTAGGAATAAGATCCTTCTTAAATATAGATTCTTCTCTTACTCTTGTTTTTAGTGATGTTATCATGAGATCTAAAGGTCATTGAATTTTAAGTAATAGAGGGAACCATCTAGCTCTATAGATTCAAAAGTATGCAGAATTATAACCTATAAAGGAAATAGTGATTATTTTTCACATGCCTTCCAATCTATTAGAAATCATTCTTTCTGGAATGAATAAAGAGTCTTAAGTGTCTTCATATTAGAGTCCAAACTAAAGCAAGAAAACTTTAGGATGTACAAGAACCTGCAAAGCCAGCAAGCAATACTGTCTTCAGACTGTAAATGAAATGCAATATTTTTACAGATCTGAAGCAAGGCCTGCAGGACATTTTATTATATCCATAAAGGATTTGGAACAAACCCATCCCTGAAGGAAAAGAGAATCAATAAACATTTTTTTTGAGCACTGTAAAAGGCTTGCTTTTTCTTTTCAGGCGCACATTTTAAAAATAAATAGTATTTCTCTATGGAAGAAGGAGGGCAACCGCTATTCTTTCTGTTGAAACGGAATACAAGTAACACCAGGCTTAAAATCCATAAAATCTAGATTACCTGAAATAATAACTGTCTTGCTTAGGGACTAGATGCTTAGTATGTTTCACCATTCGAGATCTGTCTGAATAAATAGCAAAAGCAGAGATGATGTTCCAAAGTGAGTGTTTGAGCACTGTGGTATACAAAGTACAGAGGCTAAGAGGACACATTTACTTGCTCATTTGTGAACTCAAACAGTGGATGCATTATTTTCTTAGTGTGTTGCAGGGTTTCTTTGAAGGGTTTCTTTTCAGTGTAAATTTAGTTTGCACTTGAAATCTTACAATACACACTTGAGCTGTGCTGCTGGTTTTCTCAAAGCAGTTTCCCTCCTGGTGAAGCAGAAGCAAAGACATCCAACAGGGAGCCATCTGTAGATCTCTCCTTGCAAATTGAATGCAAGATCCTCCAGCAGTCAGCACTCTATAGATGTGCAATTTATGCCTAGAACCCACAGCTGTCATTAGCTTCATTGACTTAACTGTGAAAACACAATGTGGATGTGTACTCCAAGAACCACAAAGATCCATACAAAAATAAATTATGGTCCTTCCTTTTACATGCACCATTACTCCATGATGTAGATGCATCTGACACCAGATCAGGTCTGACATATTAAGAAACAGACAATTTTGGGTATGTACTACCTGATAGACTTTTATTCCTATGGCTCCAAAAAATAGTTTTTAACAATTAATTTAACGTATTTCTTCTTTCTATTTAGCCAAGACAAAACACTACCTCATCAGACATTTTTAATCATGCAGTCTTAGACTTGGCTTAACAATTTTATTACAGTTTATTACAGCTGTTTAAACCCAGACATAAGATTCATATGCCTGACTATTGCCATCTGATGATATTTCTGAGACTGCTGTATCCTGCTGGCGCTCTAATGGCTACTTCAGAAGAGCATGAGTATTGTGTTACGTTGGCTGTTCCTGCCATCCTTGGCAGCCTAAACTGATGCCAAGTGTGCCAATTCAAGCATCTTTATTCCTTACTAGTGTTCTTGACTTAAAGAGGGATGAGACAGGAGGCTTGCCCCTATAAAAAGTTTTATAGCAAACTTAATCCACAAGGACTAACCTGGGATTGTAAGATAATACACAACTTAGTTACTTTCTTTTGAAATGAAAGAAAAGGAATAGTTTATTTTAAAAGACCAGTCCTGTATTTAAAATTTCATGAAGCCCAGAGAATTCAAAATTCACATTTACCACCTCTCAGGAGAATGTTGTTTGCATCAAGCATATACACCATGTTCTTGTCTGCTTCATCTAGTTGTCTTCCTCTGTTTTCCTGATCAAATGGTTTTATTCTTGCAATAAAATTGCAAAATACAGAGGGATGGAAACATATTTCTCCTTGTGTATCTGAGCAATTGGAGGAAAATGACAAATAAACCTTAACAAAGGAGTATATTTTACACCACCCTGAATTGTTATAATATAATTTAGTAGCACCTTGATGAACAATTTTGAGAGTAACTTAGCAAACATCAATTTATAATTCTGACAATACAAATAAAAGATGAATTTCACTTTCTGCTGGAAGTGTGACAGTCAATTTGAATTTCTCTGAGAGTTGGTGTTGAAGAATACATCTGGTGCAGGTTGCTTTGTTTGCAGGCTAGAGATGCAGACTGGGATGCAGACTGGGCTCTAGGTGGGAGTCCAGAGAGACAAGAGGCCATGAACTGCCGGTCCTTTTGTTAACAACTGGCACGAAGACCAGTGGCACCAGCCAGATGAATGGACACTGAAAGACACATCAGGAGTGCAAGACTTGGGAGGAAGAGCAAGACTTGTGCGCAGGCAAACTGAAGGTATAAAACCCCAGGGGTTCTTTTGTCCTCCTTGAAGGTACCAGCTTGAACTGTTTCTGTGTTTATGCACTGTGAATAAATGCCTTTACGGAATGAGACATCTGAGATTCGTTTATGGCAAACCTGGGCTCAAACTGGTGAGGGAACCTGGTCTGACTGTGTGAGAGTGTGATATGTGGGAAGTCAAACAGGGCTCCCATCACTCCCTGGAGCCGCCTGTTCTGGAGGGGCTCCAATCGCAGCAGCAGAAGTCTCTGGCCTTGGGAATGTGACTGCCAGAGAATGTCATGCATGGTCAGACTGGGAAGTTTCCTTAACATGACCGTGTCTTAAAGAGATAGATACAAAGGAGAGTATTCAAAATGGAGTCACAACCGATTAAGCAATTCCAGCTGCTCTGGATAGTCACCTCATATAATTCTCTGACAGTGGGTATTCTTTCCGCTTTAGGTCATGGTAGAAATTTTCATGATTGAATGACTCCTGATTTTTCGGAATAAGCTTAGTTAATTGCAGATCATATACTCTTACAAAATTACAAAGGACAGGATATGTCTTTATTGTGAGGGTGGTGATGTCAACTTTCTGGCTGGGGTAATAGTTGAAAGACTATCAATGAACAAATACATTTTTTAAATATGACCCAATCAAGACCTTCTCTCCATGCATGCATTTTTAATGGTAATTACTTCAGCAGTTATTAAGATATTTCAATTAAAAGCCTGAAAAGAATAAAAGAAGTAATATATTCCTAACTTGACCTAATGGTTTTGAAATTTATTTGAAGTCTTCATTCTGAATAAGAAAGGCAGATTTATCAGAACTAATTCTGAGAAGGCAACTAAATTTTTGAAAGACCTAAAGCAAATTCAGGACATTTTCATCCCAACAGTATTCTCTACCTATTGTCATCCCCTCTTCTTACTGCTCCTTTGTAAACCAAATAAAATCCCCCACAATCTCTCTTCTTTACAAACTATAGCACAGATACTTATTTCTCTTCCTCTTCTGTCTTCTGGCAACTTTTCCAAGTTTTGGTTTGTTTGGTTGGGGTTTTTTTAACGAATAGTTGACTTGAAATTGATCTCGAGAATGTCAATTCAATGGCTGTTGCATTCTTTCTTACGTGAAACCCCCATGAAATTTAATGAACTGTGGAGATTTTGACAACTGCTTCTGCAGCATCAGCAGTTCATGTAGTGAGTTGCACTCATATCTATTCTCAGAGCCAAATTTTGTTTTGTTTGTTAAATAGCAGGTCAAAGCTTTCTTCTCCCAAAGAGATCAAGCCACTAGGCACTCTATCCACTAGCTAACAAAATATAGATCAAATGATAGCTTACTAAACATGACTCTTTTTTTGTATGATTTTTCTGGCAGCTGTGTTTAGTGATTCATAAGTACAAATATAAATAATGTAGAAGGCATAAGAAACTTAATTCTGTGGGCATGAATTTCATTTTCTTATGTGGATTGAAAAGTGCATATTCTTCCAAAGAGTATAAAAAAATGAACAGTTCACCTTCATAAAAATACCAACCCTATGTGAATTTTCACAGTGTGTATTCATTATATCCATCCAAACAGTGTATTTTATACAGCATTATTTTCAATAAACTTCAGATATAAAATGTTTCTTGATTACACTCATTAGTAAGGAGACAAGGATTTCAGTTCTCCATATCTGTCTGTCTTTAATTTTACTGTGTAGCCATAATTACTTAAAATTAAATTGATGAGGACTTTTTTGTTTTAATCATATACAAAAATAGGAAAAAACCTTAATAGCTTGAGAAAAACAAGATAAAGGATATTCTGCCATTAGAGGTGGAAGTATTGAACATTTAAAAAAAAACCCTGACTTTTGTCTTCAGGCAGGAATTTCTGTTGTCATGCTTGTAATAGCCTTATATAAGAGCAGCCCTTCTCTGAATTTCTGTGAACATTTACACTTTTTTGCCCAGTTGATTGACTTCTTTCTGATTTCTCTTTTTGGGTCTACAAGTTTTCTTGCACTTATAAAGCTATTCTTAGCCCTAAAACAGAAGACTTCACTATATATTGATTGCTTATTCCTCAGACATCACATGGGGCACAGACAAAGAGGGAAAGTCTGCAACCCAGAAGAATATTTCAACTAAAATTATTGGTGAAATTTATTTCACTAAGAGACATGTAAACCTTAAGAAAACATAAATTACTTTGTCTAAAAGTTGCAAGCACCTTAAGTAGTTTTCAGAGTTCATTTCTTCTAGACATAGTTAACTGGAAGATTGAAGAATTTTCCACTGCTTGTGGTCTAGACAATATTTTTTTTTTTACAAACATATGGCCCTGACTTGAGATCAGATTTCAGACTTGGGAGATTCAAGGTCAGGACCTGATATCAGTCAAAATTCCATTTCTAGTATTGCAACAAGTTTTATTGTAAATGTATTTTTATGTCCCTAAACAGATTTTTTTTTTTCTTTTAACATTCTTGTAAGGTTTTAGGTAATCATAGGATTAAAAAACTATTCTACTTTTTATAGTCCTTTAAAGCCAGTTAAAGAAAAGGACAAAATTTCACTCTCAAAGAAGTTTCTGGAAGAAATGGTTGTTACGGGCTTCAAAACCTATCATCAAAACAGTGATATTAGCAATACATTCTGACCAGCATTTCATAGACAGCACACAGATGGCTGCAAAAAATAAAATTTAATAATAATATGGGGTACCTATGTAGTGTCTTGAAATAACCCAAAAGAAATGCTAAAGCTTATTAATAATTTTTTTAAAAAGGACATTTTTCTTTTTCTTCTACTTCTTCCTCCTTAACCAGGAATTTTGTAATACAGTGTTATTACTACCTAACATAATGAAATTAAACTTTGGACAGTAATTTGGACTTTTAAAATATAGTTTGAAATAGTATATAGACTTCTTTATCTCAGTGAATGTATCTAAGACCACACTTGCTCCTTTGACCATTCAGTACTTAACTGATTATGTGGTCTCTAATGTACAATGTCTCTCCTGAATATCTTTAAAGCATGCAAAGAAAAAAATCATATTTATAAAGCAAAAAATCCAAATGCTTTTCTCTTATCAGAAAACAAAACCCCAGTTACTTCTTGCTAGCTGTGTTCACTCTTTCAGTTTCCAGATGCATTTTTTCCTTAGCTCATGCTCAGATAAGAAATTGTGCAAGAGCCCATACTGTGCCATAGAGTCTCAAAACCTTCTATCCCAATCAGAATCAGCTGCTTTCATCCAACCAACAATAATTCCAGCACATATTTATGTTATCTGCTCTTGAGTTTCAGTTGGCTCAGTTCATGATCTGCAAGTATGTGGATGTTCATCCCTGTTGGATGACAGTGGTATCTCTTAATTTCAAGGGAACTATTGAACAATCTATTAGGACATGGTTGTCTTCTGAGTAACTTTGGGTACCCTTTTCTAATTTTCCCAGACTTGTTGTATATGAGACTCAGAATATTCAAATAAATCCCGTTTCCTTCCTACTTCAATCTCTTTTTGGAAGTGGGTTATAGTCGGTATACCTATTATTAAAAAGAAAAATAAAACATACTACAAGAATGCCCATTTTCTTCTTTCCAGCTTTCTTCTCCCTGAGGCTTTAAGCTCTTCTTCTTCAACTCTTGAATTATTTTAAATGATAGTTTGGGAAGCTTTCAAAACACTGTTCCTATAAAACTAACCTAGCCTGACTAATTTTCTAACAAAACACAAGTTTCCACTTTCTGTTTATACAGCATTATCATTGAAATGAAGCCAAAATGTGATAGCGGTTACTTAGCCTCTCAAAATAAATTGCTTAAATTCTAGCCATAAATTTTCAACTGTATAACTTAGGTTAATGTGATAGGAAATACAGCAACTGGGATCCATCAATATCTAAATTACTGTTGTAGACAAAGGGAGAATATTTGTTCTTAATGTTACAATGTACTGAATTTTATAATATTGCCTGACCTACTGGGCATTCTGACCAAGTACTAAAAACTGACTTGTACCATATTGGACTGTATCTATAGGAGACATTTTAGAAAACTCTTGGGTGGCCTAATGCTACATAAAGCTCAGTGGATGCAATCTCTATTTAAAAGATTTCAATTAAGAATTTAATTGTTACTAAATTTCTTAAAAAGTCTCCTGATTGATATTAAATTTTCCTGTTTGGATGAATGAACTCTGTATGATCTGATGTACAACTAATCTCTGTAGCTATAGTATTCAAAATCATTAAAACATCTGGCAAATTTACATATAAAAATGTTGTCTTTAAAAGAACATTAAAGATAGATCTCTTTGTCTTCTCTTACTCTTCTGTGGCTGTAATAATTTTTATGAGCTACAAAACAAGAGGATGAAGAAGAAACTAGTACATAAAGGAATGAGTTCTATTACAGTCTTATTACCTGGATTTTATACTTGAATAAATTCATTAAGAATTTTCAGTCGTAGATAGGAAGGTGGATTTTATTATTTTTGAATGGCTTAGAATCAAAGTAATGACAACAAGGGGAAGAAAATCTGAGTCTTCAGTATTGCTAAACATAGTATTCCTTACATTAAATGACGTGTTCAAAATTTGTAAAAAGGTGATTGGCTGACTCAAACGACACTGACACCACTGTATATTGTCGCTGTTACTTCTTATATAACTGTCATACACTTCTTACTCAATGAAAAATGCAAAGTTTGCACCCAAGAAGGAATAAGCTCTTGCAATATTACAGACCAGGATGGGCAGACTGAGGAGCAGCTCTGGGGAAAGAGGCTGGTGGTCTTGCTAGACTGCAAAACTGTACCTAAGCCAGCAGTGAGACCTGTCACATAGTTTCAAGGCAGTGATAGATCACACCTAGAGTGCTGTGTCTGTCGAGTTGTGGAAGGACAGGACAAATTTCGCTGAGTTCTTCAGAGGCCACTAAGTTTGGGGCTAAAGTGAATGCATGGGTCTTGAATGCCTAAATCATCATCTCCTAGATTTACTTACCATGTTACCACGCTCCAACACCACTTAGGTTTCTAAAGACTTCAGAATAATTTGTTTTCTCTAAACCAATTTGTCTCTTGTCAAACTGAGATTGCAGTTTTACAACCACCTGGGGAATAAGTGATCCCCTTCCATAAATAACAGTCATCTGCATAATATGTACTAAGATGTCCCTGTAGACTTTAGATATTGTATATGAATAGAAAGATATAGACTCAGTTAAGAGATTTATACAAGAGAGACTTCAGTTGATATGTTTAAATTTTCTAACACAAATCTTTTTATAATACTATGCAGAAAAATCTGTATAAGTATTGCTGATATTAAGATAGAAAAGAAAAAGAAAACACATTTAAATTAATATTTAAACAATGGAAACTTATTCTTGGTATCAAGATGTCCAGAGTCAGGAATATTAAAATATTTGTTGTTGGCAAGAGATATGGTAGCTATAGAATAGTAGAATGGCCTGGATTGAAAGGGACCTTACCAGGTCGTCTAGCTCCAAGCCCCCTGCTGTGGGCAGGGACATCTTTCACCAGACCAGATTACTCAGAGCATTACTCAGAGCTCCAATCAACTTGTCCTTTAACAGTTCCAGAGATGAGGCATCCACAACTTTTCTCTGGGCAGCATCTTCCAGTGCCTTACTACCCTCTCGGGAATATGAATAATATGAATAATGCAATTTTCAAAGAAAATACAGGGAACATATATATATATAGTGTTGCATATATATAAAATTCCAGATTTTCTGCTTTTATTATCTTGAAGGACTAAGGAATTTGGATTTTGTGTTTCTGTTTTTAAACTATATGTGCTGGTCTTGGCTGGGATAGAGTTAATTTTTTCACATTAGCTGGTACAGGACTATGTTTTGGATTTGTGCTGAACACAGGGTTGATAATATAGAGACATCTTTGTCATTGCTGAGCAGGGCTTACAGAGCCAAGGCCTTTTCTGCTTTTCCTACTGCCTTGCTGGCAAGAAGGGTGGGGGTGAACGGGAGGTTGGGAGGAGACACAGCTGGGACAGACTGACAGAAGGGGTATTTCAGACCACATGACATCATACTCAGTATATAAAGTGGGAGGTGACATAGATCTGTACAATCCAGCTGGAGTAGCAGATCCGTTACAAGTTCAAAGTCAACTGGGAGTTGATCATTCTCACAGTGATGGTCCTCCGGATCAGGGCACTGAGAGCCCCTTGACCTGTCATCCGTGTCGAAGATGCAGTCTAAGAATTCATTAAATACCTCTGCCTTATCCATGTCCCTGGCTCTAAGTTCACCAACCTTGTCCTGTAATGGGCCTATATTATTTTTTACTCTGCCTATCGACATAAATATATTTGAAAAAAACTCTTTTTATTGTCCCCCAGAGGCAACAGGTGGCCAGGTTCAACTCCTATTGAGATGTGGCTGCACAAATTTTTTGTTGCAGTAGCAAGCAGCATCTCTATTCTTTCCATGTCACCAACCTTGCTTACACTGGGCATACACCTCTGTTTTTTGCCTTGTTCCCAAGAGAAGATTCCTATTTAACAAAGACATCCTTCTGCCTCACCTGCTTCATTTCTGACATTTGGTAATCGCCAGGTTCTGTGCCCTTAGGAGATGATGTTTAAAAAGTGGCCAGCACTGATGGACCCCAGCATCTGCAAAAACATTTTCCCAGGGGACCTTTCTTATTAATTCCCTGAGCAGCCTGAAGCCACCCTCTTCATATCTAGAGCTGAGGTTTTGCTGGCACTTTTCTTTCTGTCAACAGAGATTATAAACTCTATTTCTTTCTGGTTGCCATGACCAAGACAGCTGCCAATCTCCACTTCACTCACAAGAACCTCTCTGTTGACAATCAATAGACAAGGACATCTTTCCAAGTCGTCTCCCTCAGAACCTGTTCCACTGAAGTTAATGAGTGTTTCTTCAAATGCATCGCTGAGTTCAGACTGTGACAAATCAACAGTTGCACTATCCTTAAAGGTAGGCTATATTAACTAATCATTCTGAAACCATCTAAAATCCTCCCTTACACTTGTTTGAAAGTAACAAACCAAGAAATGAGTAAAAATATTGAGCAAAATAATGTAAAATAGAATTATTTTGACAATTCACTTAAAGAATAGTTTAATGAGAACAAATTGAAACAATTTCAGAAATACTATGCGAAAGACATTCGTAAAGCACTCTTAAAAGGCATAGGATAAGAGAACAGTGCAGCTGGGATATAGCAGGGACAGAGAAGTGTAAGACCACTCAGAAACTTTTTGTCAGGAAAAGGGAAATAGTATGGAAGAGAATTTAACATAACATTTGTTTAAATACAGTGAGTTTTCTATCTTTTCCCAAAGAAGGAAAACGTACCTAAACACTGACCCTGGTAGTTTGGGGTATTTTCAGTTTTCATCTCAATCTTAACTAGAGCCAGAGTACATCTGGATTGCCTCAGACATGTCCTCCCTTTTCTGTCAAGAAATTTTGTCTGTCTGGGAGCTGCAGAAGTTTATACCCCCAGCTGGGATGTCCAAAATTTCCAGACATAGTCACTATGCATGTAAAGATTAAGTTTGCAGCACAGGCATAGTGAGCTTGCTGCTTCTGGGAAACATCAGTATGCTATGCACGTGTGATATAGTGGATTTGCACACATGCAGCAAGCCTAGCATGCTCCAAACACATCGTATTTACTACAGAACCTGTGGCAAACAGGAGTTTCTATCCAGGATTTCTAAAACAGAAATAATTTTAATTAAGTTTTGAATAGTTTTTGAATTTTTCCCTGGCTTCCTTGACTAAGCCAATCTTGCCATAAAAATGAGTGGCACTGAAAAATCCAAATGAAGTAATCACGGAAGTTGAAGAGATAGGATCACAATAACCCTAATGAATGGAAACTGCAGGCAAAAGCATCAGAAACAGCTTGCTATGATTTATGGACTTGGCTTTAACCAAAAGTTGAACATAAAGTAAAAGCTGTTTAATGTCTATGGTATCACTATGCTGCTAATACAGACATCAGTCTAAATGGATAAATGAGATTTTTTTTTTTTCGCTCCTCTGACCACCAGACAAGCAATACATGTTTCTGAAGAGCAGCTGCTGCATCCTCCTTAGGACAATCAGTAGATCCTGGCTTCCAAGTGTGAGTTACATGTGGTATACAGTTGTACTGAAGATCTACAGAGAAGATGCCACTTCCTTTTAGCTGACCAAGATATTTCCCTCATAAAAATATACTTCAGCTTCTTTTATCATTAGCAGTCAAGAAATGCAAGGGAAAAAATGGTCAGTTTACACTTTCAGGTAAATTGTGCTTGAACTGAATTAGATTCTGTATGCAACTCTTCTATTTATGTGAAATAGAACTAAGACAGATCTGCCCCACAAATTTATATGAACAAAATTAATTGTTCAAAGCCAGTCTTTATATGTGTTGGGAAGGAACTCAAAAACTGAATTGAAACACAGAGATACCAGTACTTCAGAGACAATTCTTCATCAGAAATTGAATAAATTGGTATTAGGAAGATGACAGTTCCTCCTGGTTTATATCCATTTGAAGTCTTTGGTTGAAGTGATAAAATGGACCAGTCATATTTCTCTGATAACATTGTGCCTGCAGGATGCTAGTAATAAGTGGCAGAATTGCCATTAGCATAATATGACAAAGCCGAATTAATTCTAATTATCTTGATTGTTGAGCATTTAAATGAAAATGAAGACATTAAAAGTAACTAATTGCTTAAAAGGCTACTTCTGAGAACAAAATATGAAAGATTTTCAAAAAAGGCAGCTCAAAACAATGGGCCTGAATTATCTAAAATCTTGTAAATTTGTTTATTTCTTATGAACCTGCTTGGAAAGATGTATGGCTTTTTAGAAAGCTTGAAAAATTTAAAGCACAGTTTTGCTGATTACATGTTTTATCATCATTCATCAAACTTATGGACATTATTATTAAACTAACTGATATGCTTCCTGTAGGTTCTCAGACCTAAAGTCCACAGTTCATAGTGCAGCTTATTGATCATAAAGGAAAAGATTTAATTAATACATGGTAGAAATTCACTAATATTGAACTATGAAAAATGCATTCCTTGCAAGGCATTAAGCCCTCATTTTTTGCTAAAATTTCACTAGGAAAATATATAACAATTTATATGACAAAAAATATTTTAAA
This sequence comes from Oreocharis arfaki, assembly GCA_013398015.1. Classification (NCBI taxonomy): domain Eukaryota; kingdom Metazoa; phylum Chordata; class Aves; order Passeriformes; family Paramythiidae; genus Oreocharis; species Oreocharis arfaki. Next base: position 741,252 of record VZRR01006994.1, read on the forward strand.
CCAATTTATTTTGTAATTATCTACAGGTATTAAAACAAAAATTGCTTAAATCCTTTACTATATTATTTTCATGTCATTATCTGATATAGTTATCTCTTTCTACTTATTTCAAATCTCTATTTCTTCAAGAAAGTAGAAGCTGTAATTTACAACTAGTCAATCATCTTTAAAAAAAGAAGAAAGAAAAAAAAAATCTTGGGAATTATTTTCTCTCTGTACAAGTAAAAATTTAAAATTGTGTGCCTATTTAGGGTTGGGAGGGTGAAGAAGATTTAGAAAATTAGTATACTACACACCGTCAATCCACACAGACAAACCGTAACACAACTTTCAAGACGAAACGCAGCCGTTCTACAGCAGCCAGCCTGTTATCTATGTGCCTGAGCCCTGTTTCCAGCCCTAGATTCAATAGTGCAGCCTGATTCAACAATGTATTGTCAAGAACAGGCTAGCAAGAATTAGTGTCACGAGGGTTGCAACAGCAGTTAAAGGAATTGCATGCAGTTATTAGAAATGTTGACTATCTACTCACACTTTATACAGTCTGCTGAATTGGAAAGGAGCTACAAAATCCCAGTTGAAGTGTTTTTGTTACAGTGTGGGGGTTTCTGTGATTTTTTTTTTTTCTCTCTACAACAGTTTTCTTAAATGGCTGAAACCACTGTTTTGTCTAGGTCAAGTGTGCCTCAGTCACTCCTCAGCTGCACCTGTTGACAATAAGCTCTAGTGCCAGAGAATTTAGAAGGTTCTTACTGAAAAAAACAAAAACAAACAAAAAAAACCCAACAAAAACCCCCAAAAAAACAAAAAAAAAAAGGGAAAGAAAGAGTGACAGTTTTAGTTTTAGTGTAACTTTGTTGAAATTCTTCTGCCCTTCTGCAAGTGCCACAATATATTTCATTGGAAATCTGCATGACTTTTCACTCTGACTCTCTCTGTCAACTCACAGGGGAGTTCTGAGGCTTGTAATACTCTCTGAAGGAAACAGGAATAAGTCCAATATGAAATTGAGAGAGCCACTGTTGTATGGCATCATGCTGTAATTCCTGAGCCTTTGAAAACAGATCTGGAACTAAGTATCTAAATTTCCTCAGTAATCCTGAGGGAAAACCATGCGTCTCTGAAGAGCAATCAAAAAAACTTTTGTCTGAGCATAGATCCTGCCAAGAGGAAAAATCAAACACAAGATCAGAGGGATGCAACATCCTGTCCAAGCTGAGTCAACTGTACCAGGACTACAAGTCCTATTGAACGAGTCATAAATTTCTGTCCACTCCAAATGTGAAACTAGGAATCACCTCCTAGGAACAGACATCCCTAATTAATTTGTTTTTTCCCATGAAAAGTAAGTCACAGAGTGGGTAAGGACAGCTTTTCCATTTTACTAACCACTTTCTCAATGCAATCATCTGTTACTAGTGCTCTAAGCTCCCCTCTCCTAGGGATTTAGGTACCCATGAACCAAGGGACTGAGACCAGCCCTGGTCTGGACTGACTGTACGAACTGTGCTCACAGTGCTGAGGAAGGGCTATGAGAAAGGCAGTACAGAGATGAAAAATGACAGGATTAGAGATGAGACCGCCTAAGTGAGATCATCAGTGATTCAAGGATTCGGAAGGGAAAATATCAGCATGGAAAGGCATGAGACCTAACAGGTAAAGGCAGGGCAGGCAAAGGTGATTAGATCCCAGCCAGGATGCCATTGATGGAGCTACAGTCAGAGGCCTGAGGTAGTCCTCTGACACTGTGAATTCCCTGTGGAAGCCACAGGGCTGACAGCTCTTTGGGTCCCTTGTCTATTGAAGTAGTGAGCACACAAGCGCTTAATCTAATATCTGGTAATTCTTATGTATCTTTCATGGGTGTTAGACAGTGAATAACTATCCTGTATCTTTTGTTTATGTATATTCCTCTTGTAGAGTCAATTATTCTCTGCCTAAAGACACCGAAACACAACCAACCTAAAACCAGGCAAACCAGGCAAAAGACTATTCTCAAGAACCACAGGTAAGTTTTTCTACCTTTATATGCTGGTTTTAACACCAGAAGGGAAACTAATCTCCAAATAAGCCGCTCCACCCACTCCTTTTGGTAAGCAAGAGACAATAAATGAGAGATTATGAATTGAAATAATTTACTCTAAGCTCAGTGATAACATCAGTATTAATAGCAAGAGTATACAAAAGAGAAGATATTTTACCCGCAAAAAGGTATTCACCACTGGGAAAAAGAAAAGGCTTCCTGAAGATAGCACCTGTGCCACAAGATATCCAGGAAACAAAGGCAACATGGTGAGATGAGCTCCTGCAGCTTAATGTTACCACCCTTACCCTGAAACAATGGAAAACAGGGACAAGCAAATTCTGGAAGCTAGTTTGTACTAATGATGATCAAGCAGCTGCTGGTTGAGCTCAGATCTCTGCAGTTGCTTGTCATGTCACCTCCAACTCTCCAACTACTCTGTGTGTGTGGGGGGGGATCTTCTCTGCTGAGATGTCTTTTTTAGAGATAGCCATTCATTTAAAGACAACCAAAGGCTGATTTAAGACTTTGAAGCTGTTGTGGTATAAGCTCAGCTGGCAACTAAACACCATGCAGACCCTCAGTCACTGCCCCTCTCTCCACCCTCTCCAGTGGAATGGGGAGGAGATCCAAAAGTTAAAACCTGTAGGCTGAGATATGAACATTTTAATAATTGAAACAAATTAAAATTTAATAATAATAGCAATAGTTAACAATAAAAAAAATAATGATAATAATTTTTTTTTTTAAATCAGCAAGTGGTGCAGGATACAATTGATCACCACCTGCTGGCCAATACCAGACCTCATCCCTGAACCCTAATCTGCTCCCCTTTCAGGTAACTCCACGGTTTGTATAATGGACATGGTGTTCCACGGTGTGGAATATCCCTTTAGCCAGTTCGGGTCATCTGTCCTCCCCGTGGTCTCTCCCAGTGTTGTTTTTTTTTTTCTTTTTTCTTACCTCCTGACTGTCAGAGCATGAGTACGAAAAATGTTCTTGACTTAGGATAAACACTGCTTAGCACCAACCAAAACATTAGTGTGTTATCAATACTATTCCCATACTGAATCCAAAACACAGCACTGTACCAGCTACTGAGAAGAAATTAACTCTGTCCCAGCCTAAGCCACAAGAGATGCCTGTCACCTAGACAGGAAGGAACATTTGAGCCACTTGTGGCATAGAAAGACGTTTGATCCACCTTCACGTCAGCATACAGTAATAGGGTTTGGGCTGTATTGCATGATATATAAAGGGACCTAATTGCTGTTTTAATAGGCAAGAGTTTATGACCCAAGCACAAAGCATTGTACTGCTTTCAGAATTGATCCTAGATCTCCCTTTTAACCTGTTTCTATAGACAAGAGCATGTCAACCTGGTAGCTAGCATGTATGTCTTTGTATGGTGAACACATGCTCTAAGTGCCTCCAGAAAAAAAAAAAAAAAACAACAGAACAGGAAGACTCCCCCCCCTTCTCATATGCACCATAAGGGCAAAGTCATTTAATTGAGTCTAGAATTAACATTTTAATTTTGGCACTTAGCCACTGAAACAGAGCCTCAAGTATTGAGAAATAATGCCTTCATCCCCTTAAAATCTCATTCCTGAGATTTCACTTCCCAAAATCTATTCCAAGAAGATGAATAGATCACATCACAGCTATTGAAGAATATGGAGGAAGTCCCATCTGGGCATTTGCTCAAGTTACTACAAAAACTAAACTGTTTGTAGAAATGTTTCTAATTAGATATTTTCTACTTTCATCTTTCACCTGGAGCTGTACTGATAATACACTCAAGAAAAGAGAAACAAAAACAAAACAAAAGAAAAAGAAGCAGTGGAGGAAAGAATTGGAGTACTACATTTATTCTAATTAATCCTATAATTATCCTAATTTCTTAATTAATCAGGGTTTGAAGTCAGGACTTCCCTTCCTCTACCTAACAACTTTGAAATTTGTTTTATTTAATCCTACACCAGCTGACTGTTATCCAGGGTTAAGATTGTTTTACTTTTAACATACTTAATACACTTTTGATATAGTAGAACTTGTAGAAAATGTGGGTGTCTCATAGAAAAATCAAATCTGCAAAGGTTTATTTGAACTGCATTTCAGCATAGCAGTGTTTTTATCAGGTTAATAGAGAAGTTGGCAGTCAATTATGTGATAAAATTACCTCTGCATTGTTGTAGAATTCAATCCTTTTGCCAGCTGAGAAATCAGGAATGAGAAAAATACACAGCTTGAGTAAAAAAGCAAAATCACTACTGTTACTCTGTTTACAGTTCACTACAGATTTGATGTCAGAAGAGCAGCAGAAAATGATATCAAGCAGGTAATGAGCTTTCTGAGTACTAATCGCATGAGACAATCTATAAAGCATTAGTATGGAATAACACACTATTTATGATCAGATATTTACACTGTGTAGCTATAATCACTAGTGAGCAGAAAGCATGACTACTTCTCTCAGGTCATTGCGTACATAAAAAGGAAGTCATTCTATCAAGACCATTATGGAAATAGACTTAAACTTTTTTTCTTATTTTCCCTCGCATTTCATAACTGAGAAATCCTAACAACTATCTCAGATTCCTCAGAAATATGTTTCTGATCTTCCTTTCTTCAGTATAACCACTCTCAATCATTGGTTTTCTTGGTGAAGTCTAGTGTACTTTCTCAGATCACATCACCATATGGATTTTGAAAGAAAATTGATCAATTTATTATAATATATTTGCATGATGGAAAAGGAAATTACCCATCTGTCTGTCTCTCTCTTAGAATTCATCTACCGTATCCACACACATACATCAGGTGAAGAGCTACTGCCATACCTAGTTTAGGTTACCTTAGCACTTACTTTTTACAAACCAGATTTTAACTACATCTGTCTTTTCAAAATTTTCTACTTGGCTTCCCTTAATGTGGTCCATGGCCAGTGCCAGCTTTCCTTGGAAACCTGAGAAACAGCAATTAAACAGCAATACTCATTGCATAGGAGGCAGTGTAGACAGATGCTGGTGAGCCAGGTAATAATTTGGATTCTTGGGCAGCTTGTACACAATCTGTCTTTCTTCCCTATTTATATTCAGGATTGTAGACAAATAAATTTAGTTTTCGTCTTTTGGTCAGAGCATAGTCCGGAAACAACCTTTTACCAAAGGTTTTTCCAAATTAATTGTGTATGACCAGAAAGAAGCAAATTAATCTCTCTCAGAGGAAACCATTTTGAGACTTGATGAATATTTAAAGAAACAGATCCAATACATTCTCAGCAACAGCCTAGACAGCCAAACAGGCATTTATCCTGTCCCTGTGAGCCATATCCTGTCCCTGTGAGCCATCTAAGAGTCAGATGCCTTCCCCAAATCACCTAGATTCTCTCTATGGAGCATAAGGAGAAATAGGTACCTTCAGAGAGCAAAAGCACAATGCATTTTTGTTGATGGTAGTAGTTGAAGCATCATCTTACAATTCGTATTGTAAGACTAACTGTTTCTCAGTTGAAGGCCACCTCTCCTGCACAACTTTATTTCTAAATGAAATACTTTTTTGCATTTTATTAATACAGTTTAAGTTTAAAAGTGAGAATTTGTTGCTTAGAACAATTCTCCACATTCAGCAGAACTAATGCTTTCATTCAAACTTGTAGTTCTGATGAAATCAAGAAATTTAAAGAAAAAAAAAAAAGGTTTTGAATTTCAGTAGTTAGACACAAAAGTAGATGTCTTTCATTTACTGTTAGAGCTCTAGATGCATCAAGGGAAAAAAAGAATCTCTGTTTGTGTCATATAAAATAAATTTCTGACTTTCTTCTGAAATCTGTGTTTGAAAATACAAAAAATAGACCAGAACCATCAAAGTCTTTTCAAGGCTTCTTTTTTTTACATATTTTTCTCCCGAAAGGATGCATATTATTAAATCCTTGCCCCAATCCTCTTAATTCAGCAATTGATTTTTGTTTTCATATCTGAATCATAAGCCCAGAACAGGGACCAAGAGCTTAATTTGTATCAAAATACAAAATGCTGAGCCCAGTTGAGATAGCTTAAAATTTTATTAAAACTAAAAACAGTTGAGAAGAGTGGATCAGTGTGGTGGGAGTTGATTTTGTTTCATCTCTGCACTAAACATTAATTGCTTTATTAAAATAATGAAATGTCAAACTATGCATATATAGGTTTAAAATCAGATTATAACTTTTGTGCTTTTGGGTTTGTTTTTTTTTTTCTGTGGTTGCTTGTTGTTTGATGTTTTGGTTTTTTTCTTTCTTTCTTTTTTTTTTATTTTTTTTTGTTTGGTTTGGTTTTTGGTTTTGGTTTGCTTTTTGGGTTTTTTCTTTTGTGTCACAGTGTTCAAGGCCAGGCTGGATGGAGCTCTGAGCAACCTGGTCTAGTGGAAGATGTCCCTTTCAACAGCAAAGGGTTTGGAGCTAGATGATCTTTAAGGTTCCTTCCAACCTAAACTGTTCTGTGAATTTATGATATGCCATGTTGCTTAAAATTATCGTGTCACTGCTACTTTCTCACTTAAGAAAAAATGACGCCAAAACACAAAACATTTGAAGAAGGGTTACCCCATTTCTCAAAGTGTTTATTTTAAACTGTGTATAATTTAATATTGGAATATCTATGTTTATGTTCAGCAGGAAAAAAAAAAGTTTTAAATGTTCGTTTTCGAAACAGCTTAGACTAGCTTCTCGATCTTTTATGTTTCTTTTTCTCTTCTCATTTCCTTGTGTTACCTTTCCAATCCAGTCAAAGGATGCTTAGCTAAATAGAACTCATGAGAGGAGATGTTTCATTACAGTATTGTCTTCCACTCTTCCCCATCTGAAATTAAGAAAGTCTGATTTCTTATTTCTATCTTTGTAAGAAACAGAGAAAGATGGAGAGGAGGGGAAAAAACCTTCCTAGTCTTGGAAATGAAACTTCTGAAGGCAAAAAAAGGTTTGCCTCTTTTTTCATTGTACCTCTTAGCAATGGAAAAGAAAATTGTGCCATTCTTCGGGCTACAGCTGACAACTGCCTGGGAAACACCAGAGTACCTTCAGCAGATATGAGTGAAAAAACAGTACCGACCTAGCTATCTGTCTGTGTACCCACACACATGTACTGGAAAAAATAATCCCCTTTAATTTCAGTAACACAGGAAAAGCAATTTCTTTTTGGAAAAGACACAGAAAGCAGTGCTAAATGGGAGGCTTTAATTAAAAAAAAAAAAANTCCTAAACAAGAAAATGAACAAGAAAAAGTGCAGCTTTTTGAGGACGTTTTTCATTAAAACAAATTCTTCCATGCGCCTTTCATAACTCTACCCTTAATATTTTTATCCTGAAGTAATTACTGTAATTAGGTTATGGGTTTCCTACCAGTACCAACATCCCTGACCCTAACATACTCTCCTGGTTTGGCTGGGATAGAGTTAATGTTCTTCTTAGTAGCTGGTACAGTGGTGTGTCTTGGATTTAGGATGAGAATAATGTTGATAACATACTGACGTTTCAGTTGTTGCTGAGCAGTGCTTCTGCTAGGTCAAGGACTTTTCAGCTTCTCATGCCCTGCCAGCAAGCAGGCTCGGGTTGCACAAGAAGCTGGGAGGGGAGAGAGACAGAACAACCGACCCCAATGACAAAAGGGATATNAGTCAAAAGGGGAGGTTTAAATAAAAAAAAAAAAAAATCTGCAGACTTCTATAAGTGAAGCTATAGTACGGAAGCAGCTGGGGATGCAAGACAAGTGCACAGCATAAGGGAAGACTATACATCCATACGAGAAGGGAGGGGAGGGGAGGGNGACCCTAACATACTCTCCTGGTTTGGCTGGGATAGAGTTAATGTTCTTCTTAGTAGCTGGTACAGTGGTGTGTCTTGGATTTAGGATGAGAATAATGTTGATAACATACTGACGTTTCAGTTGTTGCTGAGCAGTGCTTCTGCTAGGTCAAGGACTTTTCAGCTTCTCATGCCCTGCCAGCAAGCAGGCTCGGGTTGCACAAGAAGCTGGGAGGGGAGAGAGACAGAACAACCGACCCCAATGACAAAAGGGATATCTGATGCCATATGCGCCATGCTCAGCATATAAACTAGGCAGAAAACTGGCCTTGGGGCCACAGCTTGGGAACTGGCTGGGCATCAGTCCGATGGTGGTAAGAAATTGTTTTCATTTGCATCACTTGTTTTTCCTGTGTTTTAATTCTCTCTTTTTTAGTAATTGTCATCATCATCATCATTATTATTATTACATTTTAGTTATTAAGTTATTGCCATCTAAAGAAAAAGTAAGTTTTCTTACTTTTACCTTTTGATTATCTCCCTCATCCTATTAGGGAAAAAGGGACTGCGAACAGAGCTCTGTGGTGCTTGGTTGCTAGCATGGGTTAACCAGTGCACATCCCTAACAAAGGTCTTAGTATCTCAAGTCCGGGCCACCACAGCCACAGTTTATTCCACTAAGGTCAATTTACAAGCCAGGACAGTTTTACTGTTTGAAAGCTGTTGAATAATAACTCAAGGTTATTACTAGTTTGAATAGTTCTGAACATGTTTACCCCAGCAAAATGAGCTGTTATCCGTTGATCGCTTCCTGTCCCTGACAAAAATGGGGCTGAATAACCAGAATTCAATATCCCTGCATGCAAATCCCACCTATCATTAGCTCAGCTTGTGAAAACAAGTTTTACAGTTCCTTCTAACAGTACTGGGGGCAGAAAGGCGAAGTGCTAATCCTTCCTTCTCTCTCTGATAGGAGAGCTGAGTATTTGAAATACTGTAAACCTAGATACATTTACAAAATTATGTATTTCTATTATTTAAGTAATTCAGAATTATAAAGTATGCCTGAGCTTTGCGGATGTATATAAAAATATTGCCAGAGGCAGGAATCACTTCTGCAGTATCACCGTATCACTGGCTCACTGCTTCGCTGCACATAAACCTTATTTCCAATTAGTCTGAGCTCCCTGAGAATCAATTGGAGACTGTATAAACATTCTAAACACATACTGTGCATGCCACTTCAAATTTACCACTAACACTTTACTATATTTCTGTCAATTATTCACAGGAAATAGGCCATATTGCACCAAAGTCACGGTTTAATAGTGTTTCAATTTTTTTCTCCAACCACCAAGCCCACAGAGAAATCTACAGGTAAACTATTTGTTGTATTTTCTATTTTTTATTGAACAATTGCAGCACACAATAAAGGGTAATATTATCAATCTGATTATCAAGGAAGTAAAATTAACACTTTGGTGCTTACTTCAGGAGTAATGATATGCAAATAACATTCTTCAAGCCTCATTCAGATAGACAGAAATGCCAGGCCAAAAGTTTACTAAGGCTAACCAGCTGCTTTCATCCCACCCTCACCCCAACACCACAGGCAACACTGGATCCCCTAGAGGGTCTACAGGCTTTCTTCCATGTAACCAATAAATCCAGGTTGGGTCCTTATGTAATCTCTAAAACTCAGTTTGTACATTAAATTTTACCTCACAAAAATTGCCTGAGAGAAAATTCAAAGGGGCAAAATCAGTCTACTAAAGCTTACAGTCTTACTTCTCCCTAATGGCAGAAACAGCACCTGTAATTTCCCAAGTGTTTTTATCATATTCAGGTCTGAGAGCTGATGCCTAGCAGCTATTAAAACACAACTCAGTAAGTTTTCATATGCATTATTTTCTCTGTCAAAAATTTTGTATTCATATAATTCTAATTAAAACTTGATCCCCACACCCTGATGGACATGAAGGATGCCAAATACCTCAACTAAAATGTAGGGAGGGATGAATTCCACGTCAGCAAGCAATATATAGTGAGGTATAAAACAACAATAAAAATGAGATCATTGCAGAAAGGAATTATAATATGCTATAAATTTATGATAAAAATATAAAAGTTTTAAAGATCACATGACATTCTCATTCTCTTGGTTGGAGAAGAGGAAACGAAAGGGGTTAGAAACATCAATTTTTTTAAGTTGGAAAAGACATTTAAGGTCAAGTCCAACCCTTAACTCAGTACTGCCAAGTTCTCCACTAAACCATAAGTACCATAAGTACCATATCTACACACTTTTTAAATGCCTCTGGGGATAAGTTTTCCTCCACTTCCCTGGGAAGTCGGTTTCCATGTTTGATAAATCTTTCAGGGAAGAAATTTTTCCTAATATTCAATCTAAACCTTCCCTGTAGCTACTTGAGACTACTTCGTCTCATTGTTTCTTACTTGGGAGAATTAAAACCTCCTCTCAGGTAGTTGTAGGGAGTGATAGGGTCCCCTTAAACCTCCTTTTCTCCAGGCTGAACAACCCAAGTTCTCTCAGCTGCTCCTTGTAGGACTTGTGCTCCAGACCTTTCATAAGCTTTTTTGGCTTTCCCTGGACACAACCCACTACTTCAGCATCTTTTTTGTTGTGAGGGGCCGAAAACTGAACGTAACACTCGAGGTGCAGCCTCATCAGTGCTGAGCACAGGGGTATAATCCCTGCCCTAGTCCTGCTGGCCACACTATTGCTGATACAGACCAGGATGCCACTAGCCTTCTTGTCCACCTGGGTACACACTGGCTCATGTTCAGCTGCTGTTGACCAGCACTGCCACATCCTTTTCCACCAGGCAGCTTTCCAGCTACTCTTCTCCCAACCTGTAGTGCTGCATGGCATTGTTGTGACCCAAGAGCAAGACCTGACACTTTGCTATGTTTAACCTCACACCACTGGCCTTGCCAGACCCCTCTTCAGAGCCTTTCTGCCCTCCAGCAGATCCACACTCCTACTCAGTTTGGTGCCATCTGCAAACTGACTGAGGGTGCACTTGATCCTCTTGTACAGGTCACAGATAAAGATATTAAACAGGACTGGCCTGAAAAGAAAGCCCTGGTTAAGACCACTGGTGACTGGCCACCAGCTGGGTGCAACTCCCTGCACCACCACTCCGTGGGATTGGCCATCCAGACAGTTTTTTACCCTGTGAACCATTCATGCNCCATACATGCATCCAAGCTGCAAACCACCATTTGCTCCAGAAGAATGCTGCGAGAGACAGTGTCAAAGGCTTGACTAAATTTCAGCTAGGCAACATCCACACCCTTTCCCTCATCCACTACGTGGGTCACTTTGTCAAAGAAGGAGATCAGCTTGGTCAAGCAGGATCTGCTGGGCCTGATCCACTTCTTGTCCTGCACGTGTCCATGATGGCACTCAAGATGATTTGGGCCT
>VZRR01006994.1:753546-772285 GCA_013398015.1 Oreocharis arfaki
CCACTAGCCTTCTTGTCCACCTGGGTATACACTGGCTCATGTTCAGCTGCTGTTGACCAGCACTGCCACATCCTTTTCCACCAGGCAGCTTTCCAGCTACTCTTCTCCCAACCTGTAGTGCTGCATGGCATTGTTGTGACCCAAGAGCAAGACCTGACACTTTGCTATGTTTAACCTCACACCACTGGCCTTGCCAGACCCCTCTTCAGAGCCTTTCTGCCCTCCAGCAGATCCACACTCCTACTCAGTTTGGTGCCATCTGCAAACTGACTGAGGGTGCACTTGATCCTCTTGTACAGGTCACAGATAAAGATATTAAACAGGACTGGCCTGAAAAGAAAGCCCTGGTTAAGACCACTGGTGACTGGCCACCAGCACTGTGCAACTCCCTGCACCACCACTCCGTGGGATTGGCCATCCAGACAGTTTTTTACCCTGTGAACCATTCATGCATCCAAGCTGCAAACCACCATTTTCTCCAGAAGAATGCTGCGAGAGACAGTGTCAAAGGCTTGACTAAATTTCAGCTAGGCAACATCCACACCCTTTCCCTCATCCACTACGTGGGTCACTTTGTCAAAGAAGGAGATCAGCTTGGTCAAGCAGGATCTGCTGGGCCTGATCCACTTCTTGTCCTGCACGTGTCCATGATGGCATTTAAGATGATTTGTGTTGCAGTTGAAGCACGGGCGACTCAGAAAAAAATGGAGGTCCAAGTCAGAGCTCAGGTTGAGAGAAATAATAACCCCCCTTTATTTAATTGTAGGCAGGACTTATATAATCCCTGCATTGGTCTATGGCAAGGATCATTGGTCCCTGGTCCAACCACCTCTCCAAGTGATTGGCCAGACCCCACATCACCTGTTAGACTCCTAACAAGACACACCTGCAAGACAATTAGAAAAGCATCTTGCTTGGTTATGCTGAAACCAAGGACTTTAGCAGAATACTTGCAAAATGGTGGATTTTTCTCTGCCAGCAGATTTTCAGCATCCACAGATTTGGTCCATGACCTTTCCTTGTCCTGAGTCCAGGCTGACAGGCCTGGATGATCTTTCAGCCCTTGTAGATGGGCATCACATTGGCCACCATCCAGTCAGCTGGACCTCTCCAGTGGGCCAGGACTGCTGGTAAATCATGGAAAGTGGTTCAATGAGGCTTTCCACCAGCTCCCTCAGTTCCTTTGGGTGGATCTCATCTGATACATAGATGTGTGTGTCTAAGTAGTGTAGAAGTCAATGGGCATTTTCCCTTGGTTTATGGCAGCTTCATTCTGCTCCCTGTCCCCGGATTCCATCCAGCTCAGTGAATGTACTCTGAGAACAATTCTTACTCTTACAGACTGAGACAAAGAAGCACCTCATCTTTTTCCTCATTGTCGCTATGTTCCCCCATGGCCAGTCAAGGATGGAGATTCTCCTCAGCCTTCCTTTTGTTGCTAATGCATTTATAGAAAGATCTTTTATCATCTTTTACAGCAGTTGCCAATATGGGTTTCAGCTGGATTTAGTTCTTCTAATTTTCCCTCTGCGTAACCTCATGAAAACTTTGTAGCCCTCCTGAGACTTCTGCCTCTTTTCCCAAAGGTTATAAACTCTCTCTTTTTTATCTTGAGCTCTAGAGAAAGCTAGCTTTCTGTTCAGCCAGGTTGATCATCCTCCCCTCTTGTCTTTTGCCACACGGCGATGGCCTGCTCCTGTGCCTTTAAGATTTCTATCTTGAAGAATGTCCAAGCTTCCTGGACCCCTTTGCCCTTCAGAACTACACCCCAAGGGATTCTCTCAAACAGTCCTCTAGAGAGACCAAAGTGCCCTCTAGAAGCTGAAGGTAACAGTTGTGCTGCCCTACCTCCTTAGTTCTCTGAGAATCGAAAACTGTCATTTTGTGCCCATAACAACCTCCAACCATCACATCACTCACCGGTCTTTCTCTGTGCACAAGCAGCAGGTCCAGTGGGGTGCCTTCCTTAGCTATCTCCCTCCCCAGCTGTGTCAGTAAGTTCTCTTCCACACACTCTAGGAACTTACTGCTTCTATTTTAATCACTGGAGAAAAAAAAAAGGTGTTGTGGAAGACTTATCTGTGTGATACAGTGATGTTGACTCTCTATATGAACAGTTTAAATCCTAAAAAGAATTGTTGAATCAGTTCTATTGACTTTTACAAGTATAATTTTAGAAATGTCAGAAATCAACTTAGTAGTCAGCTTTTTCATTTCACTTACATTCATCATATCTCACACTACTTTGGTATGATTTTGAATTTCTTCCCTTTCCTCTATTTCTAAATAAAATGTGCTAAAGAAGTGCCATTCCAACTCCACAGCTCAATTATTTGTGCAGAAAGAGATGAATTTCACACAGTGTCAGAATTTGGCAATATTTTGATTCCGCTTTTAACTACAGAAGAATAAAATACCCTGGGGAATGCAGTGATGAAGAGTTGACAATAACATTCTGTTGTTCAGTCATCAGAAAATGCTGTGCATCTGGTTGTGGAGTACACTTCCATTTAAACCACTGGAAGCAGAACTTATGGTTAGCCCTCACAACAGCAACTGCTCAGCATCATTGGGAATTTTTAATTTATTTGCTTTTCTATTTCCCAGGCACTATATACATTTTTCAGAGGCAACAATTCCAGGTTTTGAACTCACTTGAGTCTAACCTCATCTTCATCATTCCTACTCCAAATGGACAGAAGAAATAATTACATGTATTTAAATTATTAACTCTCAAAAACCTGCTGTCAGTATTCTTCAATGTTAAATTGATTTTTGTGTATCAAAACAAAAAGAATGAAAAAGGAAAAGGAAGGTTCAGTAGGGAGTGTTTATTGTTTTAGTTTAAACCTCAACTCACGAAACACTGAAGATGTGTATGGAGCAGAACCCTTAATTCCTTTGTAGTTAGACAACTAAGACATCACCCTGCAAGGCATGAGCAGGTTTTACGGAGGGCAAGGCAGTTGAAGATGATTATCTACATTATAGTAAACAGGCTCAGGGACAAAAGCACCACAGCAAATTTCTTTTTATTTTCAGCAATCTAATCCACTCAAGATCCTTCTCCCTGACACTGAGTGCTGCCTACTCTCCTTTTTAGCTCTTTTCTTTCTTTGATGCTTGCAAGCACAGCTTTTTTTTTTTTTTTTCCCCTCTACACAGATAGATAATATAATGTACCTCATCAGGAGATGTGATTGATACCTCCTTCTTAGGTTGTGGGAGTTGTTGCATTGTATTCACTTGGTCTAGGGCAATACACAATTCTCACTTCCTCTGTAGATATCCTGTCTTAGAGCTCTTGGACTTAACACAGACATCTCAGGAGCTCAGTAAGGTTATGCATGGATTTTCACCTGAATTTTAGAAGACTGATACCTCAAATCAGTGGGCTCAGGATTTTACCTAGTCTGGGTTGAAAGGGGACCCATAATCTATTGAGTTCCATACAGGGAATTCCTGACAGTTCTTTTGATTGTGTAGAGAACTTATTAGCCATTATTCAGCAGTCTCTGCCTCTCATTAACTGTATAGAAGGCACATTGACTTAATACAATGTATTTGCATGGATGATTATGGAACTTCAATACTTAGATACTGCTTTTTCTAACTTAGGTGGTCTGAATATTACCTTGGATATTCAAAGCAGAAAAAGAAAACAAAAGTATTTAAAATCCATTTGAAGCCTGATGGGATGCATTCCCCTGCCAATGCCTTAAGATGTTTTCTCATTAGATATAATAATTTCTGAAGACAAACTGTAAAAAATATATAAACCCAAAACCACACTATACAAAAATAAATTCAATGTAAATAGTATTACAACACAAAAGTATTGGCTTATTTTAAAAATTTTCTTCATGTCAAATATTTTCATTTTCAAACCATTGCTTTTTAAATTGTGCACATTATACAAAAAAATCAAAGCCAACCTGAAAAACAGAAACTCTGGTGTCTTGTGAATGAGGCCATCCATACAAAAATAGACAAATACAGTGAAATCTTTCTCAGCAAAGGAATGAAATTAAAAATCGGCACAAAAATATTGCAATTTATTGAGACTGTGGAGCTGAAAGACATCTGAATTTTTTCTGCCCTGTTAATTTTTAATTTTAGGCTACAGTAGAATCATTATGAGAAAAAAACTTACCAAACACATGGTGTTTGGTTTTCGAACACATGTATTTTAAGCAAAAAAAAAAGTAAAAAAACAGCAGCCTAGAAGACTCTAGGAGGGAAAATACTAATTTCCAAAATTACTTTAAAAAGCATGTTTTAGTTATGTTAGATCAGAGACTCTGCTGTTTTCTGATGAACTCTTCAAGAAGCAGTTTCCCAAATATTTATATCTCAGTGCAATCTTATATTTTTAAAGCTGAATTTCATCTAAACAGTAAAAATATATTAGAATATGGTAAGATAAAAATAACAAAAATGGAAGTAAAAAACATTAGGTGTCTATATATATCACACTGAACCTGTTTGTTCATTGCATGCAAATCACAAATCATTCATTTAGTTTAGAAAGCATGCCTGCAGGTTGCAGTGGCATACATGAGAAGTACTTAGTAAGGTATTGAGTTTGTTTGCCTTCTATTACAAAGCTATTTCTGCTGTCAAAGATGATCACTTCATACAGTAATTAAAGAAAAAATCCAGCTACAGTATAGTAGAAATCCTTTGTGGTTTGTTTTTTTGTGTTTTTTTTTTGTTTGTTTGAACAGTATGTATTTAACTTTTTTTTTCTTGAGAGATGGCAATGTGCTATATGTGTGGTTAAAACAGGAATGCTACTGGGAAGATTCTGTCCTATCACAGTTTTTTTCCCAGTAGTAAACACAGTGAATGTAGTGATGACTATCACTTTGTCTAGTGGAGCTCATCAACACCTCAAGTTGTGACACTTCCTTTAATCCTTCTAGAAACTGTTGATTTTTAAATTTTTTTTCATATGAAAGTTTCAGATTTGAGGGAGTTGCATGGCAATCTGATTCCAGTTAAATTACTTTACACCATATATCTTTAAGAAATACAGACAACTGTATTATTAAATGAGACTTTAAGACATTTCATTACAAAGAACACAAAATTTCCATAGTATATATTACAGTTCTCAGTGGAAAAAAAGAGATCAAAGAGTCACATCATCAGAAAATGCTGTATTAAATGGTTGTTTACAAGAAGCCTTTTAACTCTATCTCTGCAACAAGAAATCATGCAAGGCTGAATGGTTGTAAAGACATATTGCAGACTAAGTGCAGACAATTTATTTGCTGCAACCCTGCATTCCTGTAATGTTTCTCTGTGTGTCCTTTAGAGTAAAGTGGAAACACAAACAGGAAAGTGCCTTGCTTTGTGATAAATGAATGTGTCTGAATACATGAGACAGTGAGAACAGCCAAAATAAGTGATCCAGGGCTGTGGAGCACATGAAAGAAAATGGGAGAGAATTTCTTTATAATGCCAATTTAACCAGAGCTTCAATCCCAACAGCCACAGCAGCCAATGGTTGAAATGAAAATATCGTCCTGGATATCATGTTTGGAATTAGATCCTTTTTTGAAGGAAGGAGACATGCTCTTATTCATAATGTAGCTTTAGGTTTTGAAAGCTTTAAATAAAAAATTAGCAACCATTACTGTGTATCTGATCCCCTAGCACTCCTGAATATCTCTTCCTAGTATACTAGTGCTAATATCTACTGTCATACAAGTCTTCCTGCTCTTTCATGGTTTCATTGCTGAAGAGTCAGATTCGAAAAAACAGGGTTAGCAGAAGGAGTTGGGATTATCTCTGCAGTGGAGGATCTTATAAAGCACAATGTGAAGTCTGATCTGCCTTATTCTCATTATTCTTTATATTATATATTATATAATCTCTTCATCTTTTTTTTTTCTACAAATATTTATCTATAGGAGTAATTGTTTACTTTTATATAGGAATCACATAATGAATGCATATACATTCATCAGTAATTGGCATCCAGTTATTCTTAAAAAGAAAGCAATATTTCACATTTCCTTTGTGCCAAAATTATTGCTAGACCATTGACTGTGACCTTACATACGTACTGTGTTGACCAGGAGTCCCTGAGAAAATATGGAAGCCCTATAAAGTAGATAGATTGGCAAAAGATTGAGCACTCGAAGTAGCTAACATTTTACCACATTCTATCTGAGATATCGATGTGATGGCGACGTCTGTAGCGACAGGTCACAAATTGTGACACCAAACATGGCACCGACCCTTTCTCTGCGACCTACCTTTCTCTGTTTTTTAATGAAACATTAACCAAATGAGCCTCCAGGTGCCTATGGCAGGTGGTGTTATATGTAGCAGGCTCCTTATGCTAGTAAATTAGAGCTCTTCTGAAACTTCTGTCTTGACAACTCATCCTTAAAGGGCAGAAGTCATTCTGATCCTCAGTGCTTGCAGCCTTGAATGACAGACTGATTCAGTGATAACACTCTTTGAATTTGTAGCCGACAAATACGAACAGGGGCCAGAATCTCCACAGAACTGCAATACAAATTGCTATGCCCTGGGACAGATATATAGAGAGAACACACGGTTTCAGAGGGAATTTCTAAATTCAAAGGGCATAGGTGACAGTGAACCATTCAGATGTACATGTACCAGAGGTAACCAATACACTTTCTGCAATACTCCTGTGCCAGCCTCGTGTCCTGTGTTCAGCGGCACTCTTAGAGGAGAATTGACATACATTAGTAAAATTAGGTTATTCTGCTACTTTGAACCAACCAGTTGTGGCTTACAAAGTTCTGCAAAATGGTGAGGATCAGTGCCAGTAGCTTTCTGAAACTTTTGATGCCTAACAGAGTGGAGGTCATTCATCACACTTCCAGAATAAATTGTTTCGAAGGTACTAATAATCTACCAACCCTTGGACTGCTACTGCTGTTACATATTAAAGAATTGCTCCACTCGAAAACAACTGAAATTACAGACACACCTGAAATCAGACCCTGTTTTCAAATGGAAGTTTCAGTCTTTGTTAGAGATGCTAAGGGAACTATTCGTCTATAGTTTACATTATACAAATGTAATAATAAGTTATCTAAAAGCAGCACTAGAATCTTATTTGGTCAAGGGAAGTCACAGAAAGTTGAACACTGGAAAAACTGTTAATGCTTTGGTATTTGGCTAGTAATGAATTTAATTTCCTTTTGATGTTATGGCCAGGACATTGTTAAACCTCATCAGCACTGATATATGAAGCCAGATATAGATAAGATGGGAACATATGGAATAAGCATTTCAGTGTTAACAGTGACAGAATATTGGAGATAGAAACTTATCTGACTGGATGAAAAGGGTTTATCTTGGGCTGCCTCGCTGTGTCTCTGTGTGTACAGGCAAATTTCCCAGGAATTCTAAAGTATTTGCATATATGCAGATACACATTAACTGAATACACTATTCATATTCAAATTATTTTTAGTAATTAAAAAAAAAAAAAAGAAAAAGAAAAAGAAGAAAATCATCTACTGAAGGAACACAGTTCTTCCAGAGATGATCAAGATAAAGGTGATGTGACTAATAACCAATCATCTGACAATATACTGATGTGCAAGATATCAGGGCTTAACTTTCTTGTTGAAGTAATTTTCTGGACTGCCTGCATAAAGTCCTCTTGTGGCAGTTTGCCTTTCTGAAATTTATGGATTGGATATGTGAACAAAAAAAGCAGAGATTTGTCTGTCGAAAAATTTATTGATTCAAATAAGCTTTTCTGTATTTGCTGTTTGAGAATAATGTAGTGCCAATTTAGTGGTCTATATAAACTGTTTCATCTGTTATTGAAGTTCAATGTATTCTTTCTGGAAAGACTTTAACTGTAATTAGGCCAGTAGGAGTTACAGCTTCAACAGAGAGCTTTATTAAACTCAAAGACAACTTATGCTTACAAGCAACAGTGAATAATAACCAAATAAGTGAAAATTAATCTAACCAGAAGGGAGAGAAAAATATAAATACTAAAAAAGGCTTAAATTTTAGGATGGGGGTGGGGGGGAATAGGAAGGAGTATTTATAGCATTTCTTGCCTGCTTTTCTTCTTTCCCTCCTCTTTCTTTTCCTTTGCCACCTCTGCATCCCAGTGTGATACAAGACCAAATAAGAGCGGAAAGAGTTTTCTTATCCTTCCACTTGTTCAGAGCTGCTTTTATAGAATAACACTGTAGTTCTGGAATGATGCATTTGGGGACCGCACTTGAAAACAAGATAAGGTCATGTTCATGTGATTCTACAGGCATTTTTAGCTCATCAGCAGTGTAAAAAGTACAGTAATAGTTTACAAATATCATCTTTCTCCAGCAAGTCACTAGCTACTCCTCCTACCACCCTTGCTCTGCCTATTACAGCAGCTATGCTTGGCAGTTGGCTTCTCTTTGCTGCAGCATTATCAGCAGTTGTCCCAGCTTCAACATTCACGGATTCAAAGTGAGAGGAAAGGAATAGATGACTTGGATGTACCTCTCTCTATCTTAACGTATTTTGTCCCTAAAAATCCAGCCAAAAACAGAGATCTCCTTCCTGCCAAGATGAATTTGCAATGGCTGCTCGCACTTTCAATGAGTCAAGAGTTAAAGCACCTCATTGGCCTTTGAAATTCTTATCTAGACTTTAATTTGTCACTGACATGCATGAATGTATATATATAAATGATTTTGGAGCAATGCCTGCATGGCAGTGTGAGATATTATAGTCATTGAGACAGTCCTAGTAAATTTTGCTTACTGTGGCACTTTTTTTTAGCCATGTACTTCTTGGTTTTGCTTATTTTTCCATCTCCTTCAGTGATGTATTTACAAGTGAAGATGAGGAGCAATCACTGAGTATTATCACATTATCCCTACATAATTCCTACACTAAATGACCACTGAGAAAATCCAATGAGAGCAAAAGCTCTCACAATGTATTACCTACCTTCTTTCTTTACACAAAACACATAACAAAGATGTTATCTAACAGATACTGTACATTAGAAGATCCAGGAATTTTCTGATAAAGAGATGCTCTGAAACTGCTACTGTGCCATTCCAATCATGGTTTCAAGATCTACAGCTTGAACCACTCACCTTTGACACCCATCAGACAGCCTGATCCTCTGCCAGACAATTCCTAGGCAGAGGTTTATCTCAATTCAGGGGCTCATCCCAACAGACAGGCTAGATGCAGCTGGCCTGTTTTGGAAGACAATTGGCCTGATGATATACACCTGAACAGGCAACATCACTTGGCAGCAGTGCCAGAAGCTCTTTTAGTAGAGAATCCATCTAGGCTGCATAATGAGGAAAGGATGTCCTGGCTTGACTGTCTACAGGACCACTGCAGTATCAGGTATTTTAAAAGTAGTCATGGCCTGAGATGACACAAAAGTATCTCTCTCCTTTCATTTTCTCTGCATGTAAAAATCCTTGTCCTACAAGAGAGAGTCATATGAAAGCAAGGCAGTGGGACCATTGGCATGTTTTCCTTTATGCTCCTTCCAGAGGGGGAAAAAAAAAAAAAAAGAAAAATAAAGAAAAAAAGAAAAAAAAAGAAAAATAAAGAAAAAAAGAAAAAAAAAGAAAAATAAAGAAAAAAAGAAAAAAAAAGAAAAATAAAGAAAAAAAGAAAAAAAAAGAAAAATAAAGAAAAAAAGAAAAAAAAAGAAAAATAAAGAAAAAAAGAAAAAAAAAGAAAAATAAAGAAAAAAAGAAAAAAAAAGAAAAATAAAGAAAAAAAGAAAAAAAGATGTAGCACTAAACCTGAGAGTTTCCTCTTGTAAAGAAATTTCCTTGTCCTAGTTGTTGTTCTGAGACTTTAATATGATCTAAATTAAGCTTCAATGGTGATCCATCTGTGTTATAAAATTATGGTATTTTTCAGTAGATAGCAAATTGAGACCAGGTTTTTCTGACCATGTTCTTCTAAAGGTCCTGGAAAAATTGCAATTCAGGGCAGAACGGATGCTACAAGCATTTTGGAGCAGCCTGAAAAGCAGATAAAGGAAGAAAGAAATTGAAATGAAGCAGAGCAAAATTAGAGGATGATAAAAGCCACCTCATGGAAAGAGTCTGTAAGAGAGAACTACAAACTAGGAAGTTTCAGGAACAGTAAAAATTGAGCAGAGGTCCAGAACTGGCCTTTGGCTGGCTTTTGCCGTGCTGTTAGAGATGGATAAGCAATGTTTAAAAATATACAGCTAATGTAAGCCCAGATATGGGCACAGTCATATGTCTAACTGTCATTGTAGATATCCACTGAGAATTTAGACATGGTTATCTATTCTTTCCAAGCAAACATTTCTTGAACTTGTGAAATTATTTAAAAAAAAAAAACAAATGCAGATTTCTGAAAATGATATGTTGTTTATGAAAAGGTAAAATCTTTATCAGGGTATTGTGGAACGAAAATTAAATTTTTACTTAGTTGGAAAAAATAATTTGCATTTGGAATGCCTAGTGGGGAAGAATCCTTTTGTTATCGTTGTGCTATGTAAAAGAAATAAAAATCATCTTGACACATTTATGATTTTTTTCCAGTATTTCTTGCATTCTGGCAAAACATCACACAGTAACTATCAAGATAGTGAACAAATCTGTTGAAGAAAAGTATATATTCTATGGAAAAATTCCATAGCTTTGAGAGATATTTTCTTAAGATGGGTAAATATCTAATGTGTGAAAATTGTATATAATAAATGAAAAAATAGGATTGATAAATTTATTAAAAGGATTCTAGGATGTGATTTATCAAATGATAGCAATTACTGTTTTAAGTGATACACTTTGGCTCCTGAGAATGTGCCACTGTTCCTCATGATTTGGATAGGAGAGATTCCTGTGATCATGATATAAAATCCAAATTTTTAATTTCTGAATGAATAAGTGAAAAATAAATTGACCTAGAAAATTTATCTTCTAAGAAAATAATTTTATGATCCATAGCAAAATAATCAATGGCTGCTAAGAAAATACTAACATTGTACAATCTTTTAGAAAGATGGTGGTCTTTCACTGGAAATTGAATGTGTGACCAATAAGAATTGCATGTACATTTAGAAAGCAGCAGTACTTTTGTTTTATTTGCATAAGTGCTGTGTTGGAAATTTAAAATGTTGAAGTATTTAATTTCAGCATTTTTTTCATTTTATAACTTTACCTAAGAATGACGTGATATTTTGAAATTTGGCCATTATCATATATTTTAAAAACCCTCAAAAATATGTTTCAATCTGTATTTAAATGAGTATTTTGCATTATACCATTTGATTTAATTTTTACTTACTCATAAATATATGGTGTATCCTTTTAAGCTTCAGTATTGTTTTTCATCTTTTTCCTGCTACAAATCATTCTCAATTAATAATATGGCTTCTCATGGCTAAATGCATCTCTAGGAACTTTCATTTTCCATCTGCTAGAAAGCTCATTTCATCAAGTGGAATATTACTATGTTTTCAAGCATTTTTTAAAAATATCTCTTCATATAAACCTATTCTATGATTCTAACAAATTCTCATTTTTTCTTTCTTCCTTGAGTCATGTTTCTGTATGTCGTACAACAACTTGTGTTAAAGAATTGCCATATCTTTTTCTCTCGTAAAAGAAACCAGAACTCAGTGACAGGTGAATCCTGCTTTGTGTGGGATGTGTTGTTTCTCTCTACATTCTTCTCTTGTGAATAATGCAGAACTGTCATCTCCTCTCCTATGCACCATTTTCGCCCTTCCCGTTTCCCTAATCAAATTATGAAAGAAAGACTTCTATGCAGTTTCTCAATAGCAGCTGTAACACATCAGAGAAATTGGGGCATTTCTGAATGATGTTCCTCTTTGCTGTACATTACACACGGAAAAAATGCGTGTTCAGGACCACCTACTTCTTCCTCACTGGGTACTTGTCTAATATGCTGTGTATATTACGTTCAAATGAAATGCATAGTTGCAGCATGATAAAAATGAACACTACCAAACACAAGAGAAGAACAAAAGTCAAAATTAATCCCAGATTCTAAACCTAAGTCACAGCATAAATTCTATCCCACCAAAATCTCTTTTATGGAACTATGTCTAGTCTTCTCCTGCAACTTATGTATTTGTAAAATGTATCCTTTCTAAAAGTTAGGTTCATTGATAAAGTTGTTAATAATGTTCACTATGGTGACTTCCCTTTAAAAAAAAAATGTATTTATTTATAGTTGGTTTATAGCCACGTACCAAGTATTTTCTACGTGCTTTTATTTCAGAAGAAAAGGGAGGTAAAAATATCACAAGAAACAAAATCCAACAGTATTATTAAGTAGACCTCAACCTTTTACATCATTCATCCTTTTGAGGAACAAAACCAATACAATATGAACAAATCAACCAAATAAGTTTATAAAAAAGTAAAATATTGTATCAGAGTAATAAAAACTGCCTCTTCACCAATGCACCTCTTATTGATTTGCAGGTTGGGGATTTTGTGTGTCTCAGTAATGGTAGCAGGCAATAGTTAGGGGTATTATCAACATCTTGTCCATTCCCCCTTTCACCACTCCCTCACATGTTCAGGCCTTGCATAACCAAGCATAAAAGGACAGAAACACCCATGGGTTTGAAAATATAAAGCATTTTAAAAACATTCACATATTTATTATTAAGACTATATTTATTTTGAAATCTCAATATATTTAATGTCTGAAATAAGTAAGAAGTGCTACAAAATTGCCTTTCATAAAAATTTTGTCTAGTTGATTAAGTAGCTATAATTGAAATTTCATCTATGCAGCGTGCATGTTTGATACGACTCATCAATATTCAGTTAAATGAATATATTCAAAAAATACTTGTCTTGTCACGTGGGCTAAAATTGTCACATACTGGGAATGGCAGTGTAGTGCTACAATATTTCCTTGGCAACACAATGGTTATTCAAGTGAAGAAAATGAAGTCTGATTACATGCAATGTATTTTATTTCTGAAAAATTACACTAGTATCATTAAAATTATGTTGTTAGAAGGGAAAGCTTTTATTCAATGATTGATGGATAATTTCCCCTGAGTAAGAGATACAATAGATATAAGCCATTTTTTAATGTGTATAAAGTCCACTGAACAAAAATAGTACTAGTATCATCTGAAAGCATCAACATGTGCCTGTTTCTTTAAAACTTCAAGTCTTTCATACCATTTTTCAAAAAGGAAAGCACGGTACAACTGAGTTCATAGTGCTGCAAGTTGCTGAAAATAGATTTTCATAAATAGGTTTATATAGACATTTCTATTGATTTACACAAATTTTTATATTGTTATCTATTTAGTGGTGATATTTACAACTTTCATGGTAAGTTTGACTTTAGGCCAAACATTAAAACCTTTTTGCTCATTTTCTGCTTTATTGTTTTGATTTTATCCATCTGAAAGTACTTGAAACTACTTAAGAGATCTGAACACCTTTTAGTATGTTTTTCCTCATAGAACAAAGCCTCAGAGTAGAATTACTTAGAGAACAAGTAATCATATCATTTATGGACTGATAATTGTCTCAGATATGTGAAAATTATTTAAGTGCATTTCTTTTAATAAAGAACTTTTCTGTAAGCAAATCCGTTTATCTTATCTGATGACATTTTCTAGAAGAGATTTTAACCTTTGTGATTTATTTCTTTGTCCAGTTGTGAAGCAGTACTACAGAAGTGTGTGTGACAAATAAGTACTACTTTGAAACTGCAAGCATAAACATGCCTAGATATTCCAAACAAATGAGGAATATCACAATGAACATGGAAAGCATCATATACATGTCAAGATTTTAAAAAAATAAAAGAATGAGAAGACGGCTAAACAAAATTCGCTTTTCGCCATCTGCTCCATGTTATTAAAACATGAGGGTGTTCAGAAATTACTAGCAACAGCTCAGGACTGGGCTGATGCTCCGTTCTATGAACAAAGTAACAACCTCATCAAGTCCAAAGGCTCTTGGTACTTTGAGAATAAATTACTACATTATGAAGACAAATACTGATTGCTATTTATTTTGGATATACAGGGTGAGGTTTTATCTTCTCTGTATCATTCCAAACACTGGATGTTTTTGATTGCAGTGTAAAAGCATATGATGCTGGTAATATTCTGTTCACAAACCATTATCTACAGACATTCTTTTTTCTCAGTTTGTTGTGTTCAAATCTAGAACAAGCAATGATAAACCTTTTCTTCCCTCCTCTGCCCTCTTTTCCCACTCCCAAATTTGTCATACTTAATTTTTATTTATAGTGACAACACAGAAGTAAAGAAAGAACGATGGTTTGGACTCATGCTATCTCACTTGTGGTTCTAAACTGACACAGGTTTAGCAAGCCTTATAATCCTAGGAAAGTCTCTGAAAGCAATTGGGAGCAGTAAGGATCTAAGTTGTTCTTGTGAAAGGTTTCAAGTATCTTCATAGGATGTTTTTAGCAACTCGATCATCTTCAAAACATTTTTAGGAGCTAGGTCATCACTTGGTAGCTTCAGCTAAATGCCTAAAGTTGGCCACAAACTAGAATGAAACCAGGCCATTAGTCAGCTTGTCAAGTTTAGAACGGAAAACAGTAAGACCATACTGAAGTTTGTCGAGACAAGAATATCACTTCTTCATTCCAAAACAAACAAGAAATCCTGATAATATTTGGAGTGTTATTGCAAGTGACACGGTGATATAACAGGAAATTGTTTTGGGAGTCATATTATTTACTAAAATCAGGCATGTAAAATACCTCCTTCTAACACGCAATGTATATTGGTCACAGATTTTTTTTGTTGTTGTTGTTGTCTCGGGGTGACGTTATGATGCTGCATCCCCTATCCTCTTCTCTATTCCAGAAATGAGTCCTGTGTCTTTAGGCCAGATCCGAGAGAGAGAGGGAGGAAGGCGGTGGAATTCCTTCGGTGGCTCTGTTCAAAACCACAGATAACTCGCTCTCGTCCCAGCTCTGGTCTCTGCAGCAGGGAAGAGAGTTGCATTCTTTTGTTTTTTAACTAGCT
This sequence comes from Oreocharis arfaki, assembly GCA_013398015.1. Classification (NCBI taxonomy): domain Eukaryota; kingdom Metazoa; phylum Chordata; class Aves; order Passeriformes; family Paramythiidae; genus Oreocharis; species Oreocharis arfaki. The sequence continues at coordinate 768,566 of VZRR01006994.1, forward strand.
TCTTGTTCGTCAGCTGATTCAAGAAGTTTTTCCCAGGACTGTGGCTCCTTCTTCTTCTGGAACAGTTCAGCTTTGCTCCGATCTGGAACATCATCACTGGGAGGCCCCACACCACAATCCGGAGGGGCCAACAACGCACCCCGGTTCTAGAGAGAGCAGAGCCACACCTACAGAAAGGACTCTGAATCTACCAGGTCTTCTCTACCCTGAGAAGGCTTATGACCTAACATTACTCACTTTTTTCTCTCCTGTGCCTGTGTGCACCCTGCTTGTTAAATAAAGAGGGGTTTTTTTTCACTTTCCTCCAAGAAATTCCTTTAGAAACTGTGGGAGAGGGGTTGCTGAAACCTGCCTTCCATTAGAGGACATGTTCATCTGAGGACATTTCCTGCTAATTTGTCACAAACTGAGACATTTATTTAGTACTGAGATTACTAATATCTTTTTTTTTTTTTTTTAGAACTTGTGATGGTTTAGCAAAACTTAGGGCCTTGGTTTGTAGGGGAGACAGGGCGATACAGGGGGTACACATCATAAAGTCACCCCAAGACAGAACTGCAATAGATCAAATATAAATTTAACAGGCCATATTATCACTTTTTTCTTTTTTAATCTAACTAGTGGGTACTGGGGACATTCCACTACACACATCGCCAGCCTAACTTTGCGACATTCCACGTGTTCTGAACCTCAAATTTATGCCAGCTTCCATGCTTCAAACCTAAACTATACAAAGAAAAATACATCCACATGTTCCAGCAGATTGCAGTACCATTACATATGATCAGATAAAGGAATAAATTCCAGTCAGTGTAATGTCCAAGAAGAAAAAAATATTTCCTCATATCCTATGTAGTAACAATGAAACAAAGAAGTGCAATCTAAATATGCAACTTTATAAAAGAGGTACAGAGGACTACAACTCCTCCCAGTATTCTACCTGTATAAATGTCGACCAAGAAACACTTTCATTAGAGATTCTGAATTATCACGTGGAAACAAAGTTCTTCAAATGAGGAGCTCAGTCTCCTTAGATTTCCTCTACACTGAAAAGTGATAGGTGACTTGTAAACAGAAGTATTCCATGTCAGAGAAACCTCTGATTTAAAAAAGCAGATAAGCAGTTAAAATTTGATCTAAGGAATGTGATTTACATTAAAGGTAAGGGGTCATACCTTTTTTTAAAGTATTTGCAGTGTGTTCTGTCCTGACCATACACAAAGGTAACAGCTTTTAAAATACACTGGTATCCAAGATGGCAACTACTACGTGATTCCTTTACTACCCAGCTCTAGAAAAAGTACCTTACCTTTCTAATGATAAAATATGCTGTGATACTAATCAGTCAAAGTCATTGAATGTAAGTAAAGAGAGAGTAGGTTACAAAATGTGCATCTTGATTTGTTTTCTCTAATTTTAGTAGTAATATAGACCACCTGTGTTTCAATAAGCTCTTCAGAAAGGTGTTTACCTGTGGAGCATATGATTTGCAACAGGAGATGTAAATTTCAGTCATCAAGTGATCTGCACTAGGGACCATTTTGATTTTCAGTCATATTTTTAATTAATCTATCTAATTATTTTATTTTCAATCAGTTTTGTTTGACAAAATATAGACACTTTCCTTTTTTAAAAAATGTTCAAAGAGGAAGCTTGTTGTAAATGTTTTTAAATGCGCCCTGGCAGCGGCGTGGCAGGTCGCGTCTTTCCCGGGAGCGTCAAAGGCGCTCGGAGCGTTCGCGCCCCGGCAAAGCATCAGCTCCTCGACGCGGCGGTGGAAAAGGAGGCGAGGAGGGTCTCCGCATAGGTTCCACAGAAAAACTTTATTTAGATGGCATCGGGAATCATTTAGATGGCATCGGGAATCCCAGGGGGCATGGCCCCAGGACGAACCCAGAGGCGAAGACCAAGACACACGAGGGCCGTGGGGTCTTATATGGGGAAAGGGAGGGCGGAGAGAGCACGAGAACCAATGGTCTCAGGGCACACGGGTGGTACATGGGCAGGCTGAGGTGCAGGGGCAAATAGGGGAAACCTGAAGGAGTGGCCAGGAACAGGGGCCAAGGGGAGAGCGGGGAGGGGAGAGCAACCCGGAAGGGGAGACACAGGGAAGAAAGGGAAGGGGAAATACAAAATCCATAGCAATAACAAAAAGGGAATACACAACAATGAAAGAACAAAGGACCTTGGGAGGAGCCAATCCATTCACCTTGTCTTTAAGCTACTAATTTATTTACCAACCACCACAGAAGCTTAAGCTCTTACTTTAGATATTTTATATGTTAGGGATGTAAAAATAGGTAGCTGGAGTTTTAATCTAGCTAGATACCAGTATAACTGCTTCTTGTCTCTTCATTTTGGAGGTCATCTCCTGCAAATTATAATGAGATGACCGCAGATCTTTTTTGTAGGAACGATATAAGTATGATCCACCCCTGTTAATTGTTTCAAGAAGAGACATAACTTTTAGCAACATTCTCATTTTGTGGTTTTGGTGTTGATAAATATTTATGGTTCTGTCAGTCTAATTTTAGTGTCTCCGTAATATAAGGAATTGTATTTATAGCTTATAAAGTATACAACTGATATGCATCCAGATAATGATGATTTGGAAATTTAAATTAAAAATTAGGAGGGGAGGAGGAGATTATCAGCGTATTTTTCTTTTTCTTTATATGGATATTTAAGAATAAGAACAGGAAGCAAGTGGAAAGAGAAGAAACAGGCACGTCCAACACAACAAAATAGCAGTTCAGTTTCTGTTTTGTTTGGGAAAAGTTAGAGAAATTATTTTCCTGTGTATTTCCTAGACCAATACCTACATTAGCAGAAAAAGAAAACATTAGCCACCTAAAGACAAACTTGTGTCAACCTAGATGAAGTGTCATTTGTGCACTTTCTATTGGCCTCTGAAAGATAAGATTAATAACTGACCCTGAAAAGAATATCAGTTTCAAGTTTTTGTACACAAAGCGTAAAATGCTTTGAGGTTCTGTGAGGAAGTCCTGTAGATGGGAATCATAGGTTTGCATCTGATTCTTACTTGCTTAATAAATATCCTAGAAATAAGCAGGGACTGATCTAAAACTTGTCTTATTGCCATTTGAAGTTTTATTGGACCCTTTGAAAAGATCTGACATTTCTTACTTATGGGAACCTTACAACCCCTTGTTTCAGCTAAATTTTGACTCATTACCTGATACTCAAATGAATTTGATGAACTTCAAAGCGAAAAGTAGGAAACTGGAAATCCAAGACTGCATTAGCTGTTGTCCTAGCCAAATACCACTCTGATGTGCTACCATTTCATACCTCTTTTACTTTTTTGAAAATGATGCCACAGAATGAAGAACGATACATCTGACCTCAAAACTGCCTAGTTCATCTAGTTGTTTTCTTTCAAGAATTCGTAAAACAAACCAAAAAAATCCCAGAAAAGATAAAAAAAGAAGAAAAGAAAAAAAAAGTAAAGGAAAGAATATACAACTTCTCTATTATATGTTTAAAGCATTTTATATTCTAGAGCTCAAAACAACCCTATGAGGTAATTCTGTAAATTATTAAAATAATAATAACAGAAACCATCACAGCTATTTGAGCAATGTTCATTATTACCAGTATCTTCTTGTCTACATTAATACACTCTATTTCTCCTTCTTCATGAACAGATAGGAAAGGAAAGAGAGAGACAGAGTCTGAGGAAAAAAAAAAAAAAAAAGC
>VZRR01006994.1:772327-820623 GCA_013398015.1 Oreocharis arfaki
AGAAAAGAAAAGAGAAAGACAAAGTCGAAGAAAAAAAAAAAAAAAAAGCCCACTATATTCTAAGCTGACATAGTTTTATGTATTTTCTTTCATAACATGAAATTATTGGGTGTCAAATGATCTGCTAAACAAAGAAGATAAGCAAGCCACTTAGGTATAGTTAATAGAGTGCTAACTAAAACTCCAGCAAACTGTTACAGTTCACCAGCTTAGTAACACCATGTAGGAAACAATACTTCATGACCCTTAATTAACATTATAAAACAGCTTCACATGTTTTGGAGATTGTAATTGCAAGATTTTGCAAAGACTAAAGTGGTTAAAACTTATTGTGCATTGTTGTGTACTGCATATATAGGTTAATAAGATCTAACAGGGAAAACATTACGAGTCCCAATTACGGAACAAAAGCTACCTTTTCTGTTCACAATGAGTGTTCTCCATAGACCTTTAAATTTTATTTAAAGGCTAATTTCTGCTCAACAGCTTTTCATAGGTTTTATAGTAGGCTGATACTCATGCATTGCATTACATTTTGAGACTTACAGGCACTATTTAAAATAAAATGAGCATTTCTCCAGATTATTGTTTTCTGTGCATGATAAGAGACATATACTTAAATTATTATTAGGTGAAAATATGGTTTTATATAAATAATTTTAGATTTTAATGTATGAGTTCCTTATCCTAAGTATTTATATGTGTGAGTGGAGGGGAAGAAAACTTATATTGCTTCTCATTTTAATCGAAGTCTACGCTGCTGTTAGAGATTTACTACTGTAAAGGATGATATGTAAATTGCATCAATTAATTATTGTATTTTCAGTAACATGAAAAGATATTGTTCTTTGCATACATGAAGACCAGGAAGTCACAAAACAGAAGAAACTAAGCTGACAAAATTACTGACAATCTGTCTCTTCTCCCAGGTAACAAGGGATAGGATAAGACAAAATGACCTTTATTATTGGATATTAGGAAAAATTTCTTCCTTTAAATGTTTGCCAAATACTGAAACAGGCTACCAATGGAAGCAGAGGAGTCCTCATCCCCAGAGATATTTAAAATATTTGTAAAGGGGACTCTTAGGAACATGATTTAATGGTGGACTTGGTAGTGTTAGTTTTGGAAGTGTTTGGACTTGATATCTTAGGTGCCTTTTCCAATCTGAATTATTCTATTATTCTACAATCAAGAATTAATCTGCTCAAAATTTACTTGCTATGTATTAAAATTTAGATTATCTAAATAATATTAAGTACTTGAAAAAAGCAATTCAATACAAAATGGATGTCTCCAGATTTCTGATGAATCTTTCTAGGTTCAGAATATCAGAATAATCTGATATTCTAAAGAAAGCCTAGAGTGAATAATTTAGATTAACAGACACAGCTCTTAGGCATCATAGGCTAGTCCAAATGAAGGTCAATTTCCATGCAAAGGGAAGCTGATGTTTTCAGATGCAAAAAGGTACTAGCCAATCCATGGGTACATACAGTGAATCTACCTCACAGAATCACAGGATGGGTAAGGCTGGCACCGTGGGTCATTTGGTCCAACCTCCCTGCTCAGGGAGGGTTATCCCAGAGCACATCACACAGGATTGCATTCAGATGATTCTTCAACATATCCAGTAAAGGAAACTCAACACTCTCTCTGGGCAATCTGTTCCAGTGCTCAATCATTTGCACAGTAAAGAACTTCTTCCTCGTATTCAGGTGGAAATTTCTGGTCATCAGTTTCTGCCTGTTGCCTCTTGTCCTATTGCTCAGCACTATGAAGCAGAGCCTGGCTCCATCCTCTTGGTACCCTCCCTTCAGATGCTGACAGACATTGATAGGGTCCTCTCCCAGCTGTCTCTTCTACAGGCTGAGCTGGCCCCCTGAACAGGCTCCTTCAGCCTTTCCTCATAAGAGAGATGCTTCAGTCCCTTAATCATCTTTGTCTCATCTGCTGCACATGGTCCAGGAGCTCCATGTCTCTCTTATGTTGAGGAGCCCAGAACCAGACACTCCAGATATGACCTCACCAGGACTGAGTAGAGGGGAGGATCATCTCCCTCAGCCTACTGTCAATGCTCTTCCTAATGCACCCCAGGACACCGCTGGCCTTCTTGGCCTCTAGGGCACTGCTGGCTTCTGGACAGGTTGTTGTGTACCAGCACTCCCAGGTCCTTCTCCTCAAAGTTGCTTTCAAGCAGGTCAGCCCTCAGCCTGTATTGGCACATAGGGCTATTGTTCCCCAGAATCCCAGATCTTTCGGATTTCCTAAGTACGTACTACTCAGGAGATACATTTTATTTTCTCTGGTTAGTATTAGTCAAAGTGATACCATTCTATATTCTTTACAAGTTTATGTACACAAGGACCAAAGCTCAAAAATGGACCCTTGGGAAGAGGGCAATAAACATAATAGCTTTAGCAAGCAGCTATTATAGAAAAACAAATAATAATATCTGATCCAATTTCTGTTTTCTGTTGGATCCATCCCAGTCTTTTATACAAAAGCTGTGGACTGGTATGCTGCAGTAGTGTTTTCTTTTGCAGATATTTTGCTTGAGTAAAAAATAGATATTTTACATGTTATATTGCTATTTAATAGGTTTCCAATAATAGCAGGCCATTTTCTAACAAGTAGTACTTTTAATCATAATTCTTGCGTTATATGTGTTGCAGCAGTGGCCAAAAGTTCTAGATGTTAAAAGCACTTTCTGTTTGCTCTATGAAATGTGCTAGTCTTCTGTATTGTACCTTTACCCCTCCAGCACTTAGCACCACCATTTCAATATTTTAAATTGCATTAATTAAGGAACGATTTCTGAAGTTACCTGCAGAATCATTGTTGACATAAGACTGAAGGTCATGAGAAAGAGTCTCTCTGGTCTCTTTTTTGAGGATCTGTAACATAGGCATGGAAGAATGCTGGACCTCCCAGCCAGGCATGACAGTCTTGCACCAAGAGAACAAGCCTATATCAAGTCAGAAATCTGATTGCTGTATGAGAGGAACTCAGAAGCATCTATACCTGTATGTGAAAGCAGTTTGGAGCTTGTGCAGGTAAATGCTTTATTTTTCTGCTAAGTAAACAGGCACTGAATGAGATCCTGTATTTGTTAAATCAGTGCCATCTGTGTTATGTTTCCTCCCATCCTCCTCAGCATAGGCATATTTTGATATTACTCTACTCTGGCCCACACACTTTTCTTTTTAGTTTTAATTACTTTATTCTGTTTTCCATATGAGAAAAAGGACCAACCACATTTTACATGGATGGTGCTTAGCACTCATTAAAGTTTAAGGATATTGATTTTTTTTAATACATCTTCAGTCTGGAAACTTTATAATAATAAAAAGGTTATGCTAATAAACTTTAACATTTTTATTAATAATGCTTTAGCCAGCTGCCTGGAAAATCCTAAATTATGACCTGATTATAAATGTTAGAAGATTAGCTAGATCAAATCATTGCTTTATTAATCTAGCCAGTCTTACATCATGAATGCAAGAGTGATATAGTTATTCATAAAATATGGACTGGTATACTGTAAGAGAGAGATGACATTTCTGTCTAGTTTCATAGATATTCATACTGTTAATCATAGATTTTATTCAATTCATCCTACACAGACTATATTAACACCAGCCCCAGAGCAAGACTTGTACAAAAAAAAAAAAAAAATCAGTCCATTTGTGATGTTTAGAATCAATAGGTGACTAAGTTAAGTAACTGTTTGCCTGCATATGCTCTTTACAACACACATTTATAACAAGTTTCTAGATAATTGGCTTTCCGTTCTCCCTGACTGGGAAAAAGATAAGTGATGGCAAGTGATTGTGCAGAAACAGTATATCAGAGAGATAAAATTTTTACTGGTCACTGAAGGAAAGACATTATTCCAGTGAATATTGAAGGAATGGGAAAAGACAGGAGTGATTTTAACCAAGGTCCTCCTGGTTAGTCACAGAAAAGAAGCTGAAAGGGCTTGTCTCAATCTATGGAAGAGAGAAGGGATTTAACCTTACATCTTGTAGATTTCCAGAAGCGTAGGAAGATAAAAAGTACCTCTGCACAGCCCCAGGTGGTCATTTGGATTTTGTTTCAAACTGAAGTCAGTCAGAATGAGTCTGACCTTCTCTTGGATTTTTCTCTAAAAGGAAGAATCTGGATAAAGTAGTGGTAACTGTGTAATAAATGAAATCTCTGCTAGAAGGGTTCAGGTGTTCCCAAAATGACACAGTTGCATTTCTTCTGTTCTGCTGTTTCCCTCCACTCTTCGAACCTAACTGCAATGATGAATAATGAAGTGATGAATAAATATTGAAGAAGGAAAGGAGAAAGGATGGAAAGGTGATTCAAAATGTTCACCTGTAACAGTGTTCTTAAACAGACAGGGTAGAAAATGTCCTTCCACATGTCTGAATTCACATTTGGTCTGACACTGGTTTTACCATATTAGAAGTGTTTACACACCAAAATAATTAAATAGTTTATCTAGATAAACCTTTATTATTAGACTGTATATTTCTTCTAATAGTTCAAGCCCATATTTTATTTTTAGAGAATAATTTTAGCCACTAGTAAGAATTTCAATTCTATTTAATGAGCATTTTTAATCAAGAGCAATATGTTATTATGGCAGCAGGATCTTTATTTTTAGCCAAGAAGGCCAGATTGCTTAGAGGAAGAGATTCGGCTGGAAAGTCTTCATGTTTTTAAAAGCTAAACATTATGTGCTTCACTATATGTAACAACTGGCCAATTCCCTCTCTCCCTCCCTTCCATCCTCCCTTGCCTCCTTCCCTCTTCCTTGCTTTTCTTCTTTACTTCTGCATTTTTACCTTCCTCACTTCTTTTCACATGATGGAGCTCAGTAATTCCTTTTTCTCATCTTACAGAACTACCAAGATACATAATACTTCAAAATACAAGAGTTGGCAAGCAACACTTGTAAAATCTCTGTAGGCTGATTTTATTCCAAACTGAAGTCAAGTGCATTAATCTACATCCTGGTTTTAAAGACATGCAAACACAGGAGAAGGGTTCTTTTCTCCTCTTTCCTTCCCTTCTCCCCAGAGCATGAAATTATTGTGAAATGTTGCATAAACTGGAGAGAAAATTTCCATCAAGTGCAGTATAGCTAAATATAGAGGTAACTCAAGTGTACGCTACACGAGAAATACATAGTTAAATTTATCAAACTCTGGCCAAAAGTAAAAAAATTGAAGAACACTTATGATGCCAAGATATATCTTAATATGCAATCTTAATTCATATTTCCTTTTCTTATAGTTCTGTGGTCACTATCTAAATATATGCAGGCACTGACTATTCCAGACAAAAAAACCCAGTTTCTCTCTCCCTCATTCCTGAGAGTCTCATAAGTGCAATACCTTAAACAAACAGAAAGGAAATGTTCAAGAACATACTGACTTTCCAGTAGTTTGAGCTAACTGTCTACAGAAAAATAAAAAGCAATAGGGTGGTAGTGGTAAACAAAAACATTTTCATCACCAGAACTTCCCAATAGCTCTTCACGTGAAAGAAGGGTGTTGTGGCAGTTGAGCTATGGACGATGGAAGCCAATAAACCAAAGAGCTCCAGAACAGGAGAGACCCATTGGTGAGCCAGCTCTGAAGTTTAAAACCACTCCCTGACATAGGGTGAAGCCTCTCCCATCAACTTTTGCGGTTTTATGCAGATTTGGCCTGTCAGGTTGGCCTGTTGACCCTACACCCCTTCCCTCTCCCCATTGGTTGTTGTTGTATCCCTCCACCTTCTCCCCGCCCCTGTACCCTCAGATCATTGTTTACTGGTGCTCTGCCAGCCGCCTTCTGTAACCGTATATATGTCTGTACACGAGGCCCGATTGCTCTCTTTTGCCTGTGGACCCTTTCGGGGTTAAGGCCTTTCTGGAATTTTATACGAAGAGCCCTCCTGACTCCTTGCCTCTGGTAACGCATGAGCTATCCTAGCTTGAGTGTGGGTGTGTGTCTTAGTGCCTTCAACTGGGACGGGTATGAGAAGTCAGCCTGCGAGTGTGCCAGGCTGCACCGCTGGGGTGTACCCCTGCCCAGGATGCTTTCGGGTTAACGCGGCAGCCTCGGTCCCACCACTGCACTGTGTTAGAAGAGAAAGATTTTTGTATTGTTAATGTCCTCTTAATAAATGGGATACCTCCAGTTCTAACTAAGGAAAACTACTAACCTGTAGTTAGTTCCTGAAAATTTAGTTTATCTGTACTTTAGACTTCCTACAGAAATTTGTAATCCGCTATGTACTGGGAACTAATCAGAGAATCATAGATTGGTTAGGGTTGAAAAGGACTTTAAAGATCGTCTAGCTCCAATACCCCTGCCATGGGCAAAGAATCATCCACTGGACCTGTTACTCAGAACCCCAGCCAGGCTGGTCTTGAACACCTCCAGGTATGGAGGCTACACAAGCTCTTTGAGCAACCTGTTTCAGTGTCTCATCACCCTCAGTAAAAATATTCTCTGTGATATCTAATTTAAACCCACCCTCCTTCAGTTAAAGGACATTTTTCCTAGTCCTATCACTTGTGAAAAGTCCCTGTCTAGCTCTCTTGTAGCTCTCTTTAGGTACTGGAGGGCTGCTGCAGGGTTTCCACAGAGCCGTCTCATCTCCAGGCTGAAGATCCCCAACTCTCTCAGCCTGTCTTCATAGCAGAGGTGCTGTGATCACATCAACGGCTCCTCTCTGGACTTGTTCCCATGGTTCTTGCCTTTTTTCCTTTTATATGTTCTCTGTATTCTTCACACACATTTGTAGCTCTGTAGCCTATTGTACTAGTGGCTAGTTTTCCCAGTAATTTTCCATGTCCTTTCTCTAGGCCGAAAGACAAAACAAATTCCACAGCTCCAAGCCCTGGGGAGTACAAGGCCCCTATCCTATCTTGGTTCTTCCTGGGAACCAAGGCCGGGAACAAATCTTCGAGATACATCTTCATAAAGAAAGTACAGCTAGTACCAAGGATGGGGCCTCCAGAGAAGGGGCTTGACCTGGGTGGAAATTCAATCACCACTTGTCCTCCTAATTGATGTTTTTTTGTCAATTACACTGATTTTATAAATGTGTAAAAACTGTGTTCATCCCGTGTGGGTGGGCCTTTGTGGACCTTCTCCACAACTCCCCTTGGAGGCCTCCCAGTAAAGATCCACATTTATATTACCTTCTATACAAAAAATTATCTCGACTTTCATTTCCAGGTTGAAAAGGACAGCAGTTGCAATAGATCGATGGATTTCTTTTGTTGAGGGGCCCAGACTTGGACACAGTACTCCAGGTATGGTCTCACAAGAGCCAAATAGAGGAGCCGAATCACCTCCCTTAATCTGCTGGTCACAGCTTTTTTGATGCAGCCCAGGATGTCATTGGCCTTCTGGGCTGCAAGTGCACATTGCCAAGTCATGTTGAGCTTTTTGTCCATAAACAGCAGGGCTCCAGAGCTCCAGAGAGCTCATCTCAATCCATTCTCCTCCCAGCCTGTATTGGTGCTTGGGATTGCCATGACCCAGGTGGAGGAACTTGCACTTGGCCTTGTGGAACTTCATGAGGTTTGCAGACACCTCTCAAGGCTATTAAGGTCCCTCTGGATGGTATCCCTTCCCTCCAGCGTGTCAACCACTCTATGCAGCTTGGTGCCATCAGCAAACTTGCTGAGGGCGCACTTAGTCACACTGTCCATATCACCAACAAAAATATCAAATGGTCCCGGACACAATACCAGCTCCTGAGGAGCACAACTCTGTCGCAGTTGAGGCAGATGCGCAACACACACTAATTCTAATATAAAGTGCAGGCAAAAAGCGTTTATTCCAAAAGCCAGTGTCATATATATACACTTTTGTATGTTTATCATTCATGTTAATTGTCCATTGGTTGCTTAACTACTACAATAGATTCATTGGCTATTTTAACTACACCATACTATTATTAGTTATCTACAATACAGACATCCCAAGAATCCAAACAAACGCCGGCTGCAGATGTGTTGCAGTTTACTCCCTCTATTGTTTTGAATTCCTTGCTTCCCTTGATTAAGTTTCTCGCAGGTAGAAATGGACTGTGCTGAGACCAATGTCAGAGTCAGACTCAGACAAGCTTGCTGACCTGCTGTTAATTCCCACACAACGCATCACTGTTTTCCACTTGGATGTTGAGCTGTTAACTACAACTCTTTGAGTGTGACCATCCAAATAAATTTTTATTCACCAAATGGTCTATCCATTAAATCCATGTCTTTCCAGTTTAGAGACTAGGACATTGTGAGGGACAGCGTCAAATGCACACTGAATATTTTTGTCTATTTTACAAAAAAAAAAAGAATTTTTTTACAATTATCTTGATACTTGTATTGGCCTGAGATAGAAAATTCCTCATATTCATTATTGTAATTTCTAAGGACTTGTGTGTAAGCATATAAGAAAAAACACTACTACGAATAAATACAGTGCATATCTTCAATGTGTTTAAATGGAAATTTCTATCAGCATAATATATGAGAACTTTAAAAAGCATATATTCACTTTCTTATTCAAGAAACACAGCTGGTGCATACTGAGATTTTTTTTTTCATTTCGTATAGTTAAGAACAGATTTCCATATTGAACACTACACTAAGGACACATTTATAATCCATTTTTGCAAAGTATGGTATTTTACAATGACAACGAGAAACAGAGTTGTGAGAAAGTAATTGAATTAACAGCATTGAAAGGTAAACGTATAATCAATCTATTACAATTTTTTAGCTATTAACAGCACCCTCAGAAAATGCATACAGATATCTGCCTAAAAGTTCCAAGAATCTTTCCTTTGTGAGGTCAGCACATGAAAAATAGCTAAATGTTAGTGAGGTTACCAAAGAAGCAACTGTAAAATGGTACAACATGGAAACACAACATGAACTTTGATAAAAGTTATTCAGTCTCATGGAAACATAGCATAATCTATTTTTCTTATTTAGCTTTATAGATGTTTATGAGCAACAATAGCAACAAAAACCATTTGCATGTTATTTTCATATTATTTACTACTAAAATAACACAGACCATCTATTTATCATGTAACTGGTGTTCTTAAAGACTGGTAATTTTCATCCTGCAATATACCATATAAATGTGTACTTTACCTAATAAAACAGAAAAATATTGTGTACACCATGCATAAAAGGAGTAAATTTCCATTTTCTTTCATCACCGTCTGATAGATTATCTAACTACCTATATTCCATTCATAAAATAAAGTAAATTTCATATAGAAGTTATTTCAAAAATAGGATTAAATATTAAAAGTCAAGAGAAAAATGAAAATCTGATCTAGAAAGTGTCTCAGTATGTAGTCCCTCTACCTTTGTTCAGCAAGGTAGTTTAGCAGGTATTTTACAGTTGTCTTCTAATTAAGGTGTCAGAGATAAGCAAACATTTTCCCATGGATCTGGCAGACAACAAAAGCAGCATGACTATTAACAGATTATGATCAGGTGGGAGATATGGACAAGCATGATGGGTCCTGAATTCTGTGAATGACCTGGAGTTTTCTACCATGTACTGGTTTCTCTACCCTGTTCTCATGAGACCTCACCTGAACTCCTGTCCCCAGGGCAGAAAAGACATGGACTTGATGAAGCATGTCCAGAGGACCATGAAAGTAATCAGAGGTCTAGAACAGCTCTCCTACGAAGAAAGGCTGAAAGGGCTGGGGTTGTTCATCCTGGAGAAGAGAAAGCTCTGGGGAAACCTTATTGAGTCCTTTTAACACTTAAGGGGAGCTTATAAGGCAGATGGAGAGAGATATTTTTACCAAGGTTTTTAGTGACAGGACAAGGGGCAAGAGTTTTAAACTGAAAGCAGTTTATTTAAGAATAGAAGGAAGATTTTTTTTTTTACTATGAGGGCAGTGATATACTGGAAGCGACTGTCCAGAGAAGTTGTGAATGCTTCATAATTGGAAAAGTTCAAGGCCGGTTTGGCTGGGGCTTTGAGCGACCTGGTCTAGTGGGAGGTGTCCCTATTCATGGCAGGGAAGCTGAAACTAGATGATCTTTAAAGGTCCCTTCCAACCCAAAGCAGTTCATGATTCTGTGATTCTAAAGCAGATACTACTAAAGGAACTTATTATATTCCACTCCTCTTAGACAAATATATAAAGTTAAGTAAATCCGTAAATTTTCGTCTTTATAGTTGGCAAAACTGCCATAATAAATCTCAGCACATCTAGATATTAAGACTTATTCAAAATCTAGTTTTAATGTGAACTCTGTTGCTTAAGTCTATGTTTAAATTATTCAAAATAGATACTCTGAAATATTCTGATGTCTAATGTGACATGTCATTAACCTTGGGCACACTGTTCGTACAAATTCAGATTTTTGCCTATACGCACACAGAAAAAAAAAAACCATAAAATAAAGAGCATTACTCACTTGTTATCAACATATTTCTGATAGACCAGCTGCGTGTTTTCATCCTTTCATCAGTGTGGAAGCTGGATCAAGTGTTTTAGCTGCACATTTCAGATTTCCTTGTCCCAATGAAAATACAATATTTTTATGACATTCATTAGAATTTGATATACAGAAATAATTTGCATTATTTTATACTGAAATACCATGCCTTGAACTGAAATTATTAAGGAAACACTAAGAACTTTTGTTACTATTTTTCCAGCAGTCAGTGGATGTTGATTTCCACAGGAAGAAAAAAACGCTTCTGTTAAATCTATATCATCTGATCGAAATTTGAGAGAAGATGAAGCAATATAAGAACAGGAAAGCTGACTAATCTATTTAACGACTTTTTGGCATGTATTTTTTTTTTTATATACTCCTTTTTATTTCAATTTTCATAAGTAATTATGATTAGCAGGAAAATGTATTTTGCTTTTTTATTTTGAAAAATGTGTCTGTGAATGATAAAAATAGACACCCTATTTTAAGACTGTGATTTTTTAGCAAATGAGGAGCGTATCAGTGTGTGTGCATCCGTGAGCATGCTCATGGTTTCAAACAGATATCTTATGGAAAAAAGTGAATGTATAGAAGCAGTGAAATTTTTTAGAAGGATTTATGCTTTGTCCTATTGTGCTCCAACAATTTTGAGGGAATCTTGTTCTCAGTGGGAGTCAGCAATTCTCTCTCATTTATCTGTTAGATACTGAAAGAAACTGTTGCCTTCCTTTGTCTTGTGCTTGACTCGTCCCAGGTGCAAAAATGGATTGAAAAAGAAATTATTTTCCCTATTATACTCATACTAATTCAACTCCTGGTTCACAGGATGTCTTCTAAAAGTTTTTTCCAGAAATCATAAGAAAGATCTTAAAAAAAAGATTGTGCATTTAGGTTTAATTAATGGTGAACAATGTGAAGAGAACATTAATTTTAGACTTCGTGGTTTACTGGACATTTTCACATACAAAGGGCAGTCAAAAATCATAAATAAGTCTAATTAAACTTTCAAAATGCCATTCTGAAATAAATAGTATTCAAGGTTAGACCTATCAGTGGAAGGTAGGGTCTTTTTTATCTGTTTGGCTGGCTGTTATTATTGGTTTTGGCTTTGTGTTTCTTTTTTTCTTTTTCCCCAAATATGTGCAAATATTGAGTGTTTTCAAATATTTATGAGAGCTCAAGAGTAATCAGAAGCCAACAAATACTGAGATAACTGTATGAAAACTGAAGCAGAGAAATTTTCTATTTCAGTTTTGAATCTGTGAGTTTTGGATCTGTTAGTATCTCTATAGATGCTTTTGCTGTTGCACTTTTTATTTTGCTGAAAAGCAGGAGTTCAGTTTTGCAAAACTGACATTTTTCTGAATGGATCATGGAAAACGCAAAATTTTGTCTGTACTTCAAGAAATGAAGAGGGGTTAAAATACATCAGACATGATTTTACTTTTCTCATCTTAAATTGTTTGCTAGTTTTAAACCATTGCAACATTAAAAAGCAGCTTCAGAAGACGATTATCTTGAGTGAGACACTAGCTTTTCTTCTAAGGAAGAAAATGCTCTTCATATAATATTGAACTGTTAATCTATGCATACAGCTGATCTTTTCTTGCCTTTTCAAGTGTTAATTATACTTGCTTGTTTTATAGTCTCTTTTATTAAAGTGTAGTGTGAGTTTTCAAATACATGGTTAGTAGTTAAGCACCTAATTAACATCAAAAACCAAAGGTGGGTATGTGTTTGGTTGCTACCTTTCAGTGGTATCTCTAAACTTTGATTCATTTCTCATGTGTGTTTTTCACAGTATCTTCCCACATTATTACAAAGCTTTTAGAGCACCTAGAAAACAGGGTCTTGAAGAAACACACAATGTTTATCCTCCTTTCTTTTCTAATTTTTTTTTTTTTTAAACTGGATCATTTCAGGTACTTTCACCTCTTTACTTATTAAAAAAAAGTAAAAATGGTTGTCATAACTTCCACTAAACCACTCCTGTTCCTTTTCTCTCATTCCCATAGAAAAGAAAAAAGACTTTATGCTGGGAGCATTCATGCTGAACAGTTTTGCTCTTCTTTTAATACTTTTTGCAACTTCATTTTTGTTAAATTGGAGCGGTTTATCTTTCCTTTGTGAACTTTCTTTAGTGCACAAAGTTTCACTAAAAAGAGAGTTGTGATAGTGTTTTTGCTGGAAATGGTCTAGTTCCATTAACCCATCACAGAGCTATACCAGATTTGCATGATGTTCACTGAGTGATTATCTTGATCCCCTTACACAGTTTAGCCTACAGTGGCTGTCAAGAATTTGTCAATAAACAGTCAAACAAATCAGGTGCCCAGAAGAACAGAGCAGGAAGCTGCATAACTAAGCAAAACCAGAAAAAGTTTGTTTCATTCATCTGGCATCTCTGAATGTTCTACAGCTGACACATGAATAAAATTCTATTGTAAGGCAAAAGAGAGCAAAATGTGCTTTTTCAGTATGTCAGTCCTGTATTTTTGGGCACATTTGTAGTGATACAGAGTTTTAAATTCTTGTAAGCTTCTATTGCCTGACATAAGATTATCTCACCTGCCCCTGTTAAATTCTGCAGCCCTTGGTACCAATGCAATATATCTATAACTTCTGTGTTTATAAAATCAGCAGAATTTTGGAGAGTTTGCATACCTGAGCCTTAATTTTGTCTTAATTATCATAATTTCTGTAATTTCAGTCTCTTACTTGCAGAGTAGCATTCCTTGCCTAAATTCACTATCTTTGATGGATATTTCTCACCAGTATTTCATGCAAAATTCAGTTCGTTACTTTTAGTCATATGAGCTATGAATCATAAAACCATTTTCAGTTTTTACAACTGTTCTTAGAAAATGTAAATGATAGTCACAAGAATGCAAACTTGGCCCAATCTTTTTTCCCACAACAACCCTAGAATTTTTTCTTTCCTTTCGTTGCTGCAGGCCATAAATACTGAAAATCCTAATTAAAACACAAAGTTTGACTCTGTTCTCTTCAGGGATTACAGAAACTAAGTGAAAGGAATGTGAATTAAAAAATTATACTGTTCCCAACAAAGACACCCTCAGAGTTTTAAATTGTTAACTTTTCTTTGCTCTGGGATCATGTACCTTGTAAGGGAAATAGTTACTGTGGAAAAACTAATGAATGTAGACATCATTCAAACCAGTTCCACACATACATGAAGTGTCAATGTGAATAGAATTTCAGACAAAAACATCTAAGCAATTATGCAAGGAGGAAAGAATTATATTTGCCAGATACAAAGACAGCTTTG
This sequence comes from Oreocharis arfaki, assembly GCA_013398015.1. Classification (NCBI taxonomy): domain Eukaryota; kingdom Metazoa; phylum Chordata; class Aves; order Passeriformes; family Paramythiidae; genus Oreocharis; species Oreocharis arfaki. The sequence goes on from VZRR01006994.1 coordinate 786,085, forward strand.
TTTCCTCTGACTTCATAGAAATAAGCATGCTTGTATTTGTGTGTGTATGTAAAGTATGTCTTACAGTAGTAGTAAGCCTTCACCACTTGAACAAACCAGGCAAGAAAACTGACACATTTTCCAGAGCTGATGTCAAGAGTTGCAGGCCAAGGTCAGGCTGAACACAATACCTCCTCCCCGTACAAGGCGATTTTTTTGATTGTTGCCTCTCTTCATTTTCTTTTTTTTTTTTCTTTCTTAGAGGTAACACACTCAAGTTGAAAAGGGCAAAAAAAAGTAGCTCTATTTGCCAAAATCTTGCCTGGCTGCAGTCTCCCTGTTGATAAGAAAACAAAAAAACAATCTAACCTTGTGGATGGATTATTTTTACAAAAGTGATGTGGGGTGCTGCGGGGTGGCTGAAATCGCCGCTTTAACCCGAAAGCATCCCCTGCAAGGGATGCCCTGGGGGTGCAGCTCGGCACCTCGCAGGCCGACTTCCAGCCCCCGTGCCGATGGATGGCACCGAGACACAGCCCCACACCCAGGCCAGGACAGCTCAGGTGTTACCAGGAGCAAGGAGCGTGGAGNGGACCCACCAGCCCAGGGGGGTCTCCTGCACCAGGGGTTTCTGGCATCTTGGCTTCTACCATTGCCAGCTCACCCACCCCAACACAAACGATACAGAAAGCATAGCCAGTTTGTTTCATTTTTGCTTTGTGTATTCTATTGTATTAAAAATCAATCTTAGCAAGAACTCTGGATACAGACAATTAACCAGATTCTATGTCTATTATTGCATCAAAATAAATTAAACCCTAAATGTCTGAAGTTTTCCAAGTGGACAGTGATTTTCTATGGTATCTGATTTGGCTGATCTTATAGAATTTTATAAATGATCTTACAGGATTTTAGGAGAATTGACTTAAAGAAATATCAAAATACTTGGAGAAAGAGTAGAATAAAATAGAAATAGAAATAGAAATAGAAATAGAAATAGAAATAGAAATAGAATAGAGTAGAATAGAATAGAATAGAAAGAATAGACTATTTCAGTTAGAAGTAACCTAGATCGTCTAGTTCAACTGCCTCATTAATTCAAGCCTGCTCAAAAATTAAAGCATGTTATTAAGGTCATTTTCTAAATGCCTCTTAAAGACAGATGGCATGGTGGCATTGGCCACCTCTCTAGGAATCTGCTCCAGTGTTTATCCACCATCTCAGTGCCAAGAAATGCTACTTCCTTGTGTGGGGAAGAGGAGGGGCTGGCATTGATCTCTTATCTGTGGTGATCAGTGACAGGACCTGAGGGAATGGCCTGAAGCTGTGTCAGGGGAGGTTTAGATTGGAAATCTGGAAAAAGTTTTTCACCCAGAGTGTGGTTGGGCACTGGACCAGGCTCCCTAGGGAAGTGGTCACAGCACCAGCCTGACAGAGTTTGGACAATACTCTCAGGCACATGCTGAGACAACTGGGACTGTCCTGTGTAGGGCCACGAGTTGGATTTTGATGATCTTTGTGGGTCCCTACCAACTCAGAATATTCTGTGATTCTTTGATAGGTTTGGTTTGTTTTTTTTATTTCCTTAGGCTATACAAACTTTCCACATCATTCTTCATTTTCTGTTCCTTCTACAGTTCTTATTATTCTGGTCCTCCTCTGGTCTGCTTCTACAGGACCGTGTTAACATGGAACTGGGACTTTCACAGGCTGTAATGTGCGTATACTTACATCTTTCCATTTTACGCATGAGGAATGTACAGACAGAAAATGCAGGGTTCAAATTTACGAACAAAGTTGTTACATGATTCAGAACCACTATGTGTTTCTTGGTCTCTCTTTAGGCATCCTATTTTCAGAATGGAATTCACAGCCACTTAAATGCCTAGCGTGAGGTGGATCTGTGCTAAGCACTAACTTTTTACTTTTAAGTTTTATATTTGCCTATTTATGTTAGACTTTCACGAGGGTCATTATCCAATCAAGAATCTAATCTACCCAAATAAATGAGTCTGATTCACAACCCATTACTTCCAAAATAAAGTATGTAAGGCATATAATATACTCCACTTGAAAGTGCTTAGAAGCAAAAGTGATCAACAAAATAATTGCAAGATATCTGATGTGTTCCTGCAATAAAAGCCTTTAAGTTACTGATCTACAAATGATAAGAGGAAAAAGCAGAATTGGTGAATGATAAGTCCTGTCACTTAACTGAAACTGTTCAAATCAAATAAAAGGTACTGGAAAAAAACCCCAAAAAACAAACAAAAAAAACCAGTGTAAATTTAAGTTAGAAGTAGACCTATGAAAGTTCAAAGTTATTTTTGGTACTAAGTTCGATATTAACACAATATATATATTTTTTAAGCAGAAACCCAGATCATAAGGTAAGTTAAATATTCAGATGACAACACTGTTTTTAGTTTTGAGAAAGTTATGAGGAACTTCAGAATTCGAATTAATAGCTGGTAGCTGGGCAATGAAAGCAAGTTCAAATCACTGTAGAGAAATGGAAGCTAATGTACAACTGAAGGAATAATCTGAACTTGCACCAACTTGTGTCTTCTAAATTAAACTTAGCTACCCTAGAAATAGTAAAGTAACAGATAAGGATACTTTTGAAAACCTCAGGGAAAACATCTGTTGGATACCCACTGGCTCTCAGTAAAAGAAAGCAAGTGGTAAGGCAAAATTAATAAATTAAAATGAAAATGTTGTGTCCAAGGAATAGCTTCTCTTTGATATAAGAAAAACAAGTATAAAATTCAGGGAAAGAAGAAAAAAATTCAGAGTTATTTTACTATATTACTGTAAGGAGATATTAAATATAACAAAACTCTGAAACCACATGAACAGCTGATTAAAATCACTGTAGTGCCTTTGATTTTGTTGGTACTGTGCAGTTTACAGCAGCTGAAAAGTTGGCTACTAAGTTTAAAGAAGAGATGAGTACCAGATGACTGACTGAGTAGTGTAAAATAACAAACAGTTTAAAAGCAATTATATGTTCTTGTTTTCCCCTTTAGTTACAAGACTAAAAGACCAAACACTTCAATAAAATGACAGAAAAAAAAGTAGTTACAGTGAAAAAATAACCCACATACAGAGTAGGAGTGGGACTAAAAGCATTTTATTAGAAATTGGTACTGCAAAGAAGTGAGATATGCATTTTATTCTCTGAAACTTACCACATATATACATGTTTTGAATTCAGATTTTGTGATTATTTTTTCCTTTCCTCTTGATTTGAAATCTCTTTTCATTCTCATTTTTTTCCTCATATCTTTCCTTGAATGACCTGCCTTAAAATATTTTTTTTTTCATCAACACTAAAATAGATTGTTACTGAAATAAACATGTTGGAAAAAGAAAATTCTCCATTAGTCCTAAAATGGGCGAACAAACAGGCAGAAGACACAAACAGAATTCAGACAACAGTAAGGCAAGTAGAGCTACCTAACTGAAGTAATAGAAAATGTCATCTGGGCTACAGCCCTGAAAACACCTCAGGAGTCTGTGATTTCTTGTGGAGCTATGTGTATATCAATTAATTTCTCTGTTCTTAAGGTAAAAATAAAATTAATAACACTTTTTTAATCTAAAAAATTAAAAACTGTGAAGTACGTTTCTAATGTGAAGCTATCTTATCTTTTGTTTCCTTTAAAAAGGCAAAATTTTTATCAAGTTAAAATATTTAAATGAACCTGGTTTTTCATTATTTGGTGAAACAGCCCTCATAATATAAGTGCCAAGTCAGTCAGTAAGAGACGGGTCAATTAGGAATTCCATTCAGTCCTAGATATCTAAATTCTACTAGATAGCATATTCCTCTGGAGGTCTGCAACATTGCCTGCTTCTCTCTGTTGTCTAGAGAGGTGCATTTATAGGATGCAAAGTTCCATAAATATCCAAACAGTATGTGAAAACACATTATTCGAGTGAACAGGGAAAGAAATTATCACTTGTTTTTAAAACAAATCTTTCTTTAAAACATTATTTGTACCTTTCTGTACGTATGATTCTCCCATATTTACTGGCCTGTTGAGAGAACTGTTTCATTCACCTATAGATATTTTACCATGCTTTTACAGAAGGCTGTTCTTTTTCTTATTGCTATTGTTATTTATTAAAAAAAAAATCATAGACAAAATCTGATGGTTATAGAAGGTCAAAATTTTCTTGTCTAGTAATTAATAAAGGAAAAATCACTTTACATTATATTCTGTGTTATAAATATACCAGTCTCTTGTAATGATTACACAGAAGGAATTTTTCCAATATTAGTGGATTTGGAAATGCAAGGGGATCCAGGTGAGCTTCACAAGCTTTAAAGTGCCTCAAGTCCATTTCTGTGTCTGAAATTTTGGAAATTATTTAATTGAAGCAAGCCTGTGCTACTTTGGAAATATACCATCCAAATATATTTAGGACTGGGCTTGGGATTTTGTTTTTTTGGCGTTGTTTTTTGTTTGTTTGTTTGTTTTTTCTAATTATGTTGGAGCACGTACTTCAGTGAAAAACAGTAGAACGCCTTAAGTTTTGCTCATGGGCAAATTCTTCTTACTCTGTGAAAGACAGAAATCACTATTCTATGTAGCAATCTTGAAGCCCTTGTTAAGTGAGTTCTTCTTTATTGGAACATACAATTTGATCAATATAAGATCCTGAAGTTAAAATTCTGCATTACCTTTTTTACTAAATAACAGAAGATAAATGGAGCTGAGGTCAGACATTGATAAATTCTTCCTGCATGAAATGTTTCCCAAACAGATGGTCTCAGAATATGTAGCTTGCATGAAATAAATATCCTAGCAGCCATTTTTATAATTAAAAAGTTAATAATAATAATTAAAAAAAAGACATATTGCATTTATGGACCATAGCTGCCTGAGTAGTTAGAATAGAAAATCCTTTGAATGTAAGCAGAACAAAGGAGAGAAATGTTAATGATCTATACCTATGTAAATGACATGACATAAATTAATTGCATGTTTTGCAATTAATCCCTTTCAACTACCACTTTTTTTTTTTAATGTAACTGAAATGACTACATAACTAAACAAGACTAAAATGACTTCTATTTAAGATCCCATTATTCTTTTTTCAAATTCAGTTTTGCAAGGGTTTTTCCCCTCCATCACATAACAACACTCCATTTGTTAACATAGTTTAAAAAAAGTTGTAGCACTTACAGACTCAGATATTTCAGCCGTCTTAACTATTTTAATAGGTGTTTTGTTTCCATTCTGAAGAAAAGAAGTGAGGCCCAAAGCTTTGAAGAAGAGATCACATAACCTCTAATGAGGTTTCTCCGTGTTTCAGAAAGAGGGAGGATAAAGATGCCTTCAACATTCCTGTGGTTTGGAGTAGTTTCACTGTTGGCACCACATTTGTGGACATTTACAAATATTTGTTTACTCTCTGCAGAGTGGAACTGTTTATGTATCAGCCATTCTCACTATGGTAGAAATGGCTGCATTTCTTTAGCAGCTCCCCTAAAACCAACTGTTTAAACTTTAGGCTTCAAGTTTAAGCAAGATGTCTGGGTTCTATCTCCAGTCAATGAAGGCAAAAGGAGAAACCTAGCAAGGTAGATATTTAGCACACTGGGAAAGATTCAAATTCTTAACCCATCTTCCCCTCTCAATATTTCCCCCTCCTTCACCCCACTCCTCAGAGTGACCTTAGAGATAGCTTCATTAGACTCCAAATTCCTGCTGTTAACAGCCCTTTTCTCCTCATATCCAAGATGACTTTCTTCAACACCTGAGATGCTCAAAATATCTGTTTTCTTCTTAGAGCAGAGTCAGTTTTGTAATATGAATTTTTGCTGCTCTCTTTAGAAGACCTAATGAGAGGTATGGTTGATCTCCTAGGCCTAATAGCATGGGGTATGTGGTAACTCCAACCACCTTGTCACTCAGTGCATTTTATCTATCGATGGGCCATATTTGGCTCAGTAGTAAGTTGTGGTAAGCTGTCAAATATGGAGATCTTTAGATGTTTCTATAGTTAATGCTTCCTTTGATATAGGATTGCTAAACAATTGTTACAATGCGTTGGTGAGAAAGACTAACCAAAAATCAGAACACAAGTCTGAATTTCATGCCAAAATTCTATGATAATTGTTGAAAAAAAAACCCACATCTTGCAGCATTTGTATTATACAACTTGCTCAAGATATCAGAAGTATTCTAAAGCTATAATAAGGAACATGTAATACAAGGAATCCTCCACATGTCAGTTTTGCCTGAATTAAGGCACAACAGTATCTTCTACTTAAAGCTAAAGAGAAAATTCACTTATTTAGAAGAAACCATTTGAAGGTTTCATGTGCATGCTGGAGATGTTTAATTATCTCAGTGTTAAAGTAGAAGTCAGTGACTAATTAAGTCAGTTGGGAAGAAGAGCATGCAGGGTGGCACAGGATGAAATAGAGACATTTCTCAATATAAACAAACAAGAACTACAACACAGAAGAAATTTCTACGAGCAACAACGAATGCCTTGAAAAGGAAGCACTGTCTTGATAGGGTTTTGCTATATTTTTGTCATTNTAAGGAACATGTAATACAAGGGATCCTCCATCATGTCAGTTTTGCCTGAATTAAGGCACAACAGTATCTTCTACTTAAAGCTAAAGAGAAAATTCACTTATTTAGAAGAAACCATTTGAAGGTTTCATGTGCATGCTGGAGATGTTTAATTATCTCAGTGTTAAAGTAGAAGTCAGTGACTAATTAAGTCAGTTGGGAAGAAGAGCATGCAGGGTGGCACAGGATGAAATAGAGACATTTCTCAATATAAACAAACAAGAACTACAACACAGAAGAAATTTCTACGAGCAACAACGAATGCCTTGAAAAGGAAGCACTGTCTTGATAGCGTTTTGCTATATTTTTGTCATTTTTCTGTTATCCCATTTTGCTAAAAATTAAATTGCTTTTAATTTTACACATATAAAAACAAAAGCAAAAAATAGCCAACCAACCACCAGTGCCAAGAAAAATAAAACAACAAAAAAGGAAAAAAAAACACAAAAAATCAAAACCTAGGAACAACAAAACCCACCTTTCATACTTTATTAGACCGAAAGTAGAAAACTGTTCAGAATAAGCCATGTGAGGAAGAGTGAAACTAAGGTCTGAAAATGTATCGCTCTTAGAATTTCTTATGGCTTCCAGAGTTGTAACAAACTCCGACTAATTCTGTCTCCATCTGTAGGAAAGCTTCTTCATTTCTCTCACTTAAGATGACTTCTTGTCTCCATGCTCCTTGCTGTTTTCAAGAATCAGTTGTCTTGTTTAGCTGCAGTCTGCTACTGTGTGTCCTGAGGCTTCTGCTCCATCCCATGCCTTGATGCTTAACCAAAGAATCATACACATGTGGTGTGATAGAGAATATGATATTCATTCCTCCATTCAGAAAGTTACAGCAAATGTGTTAGTAACCGTCAGGGAAAAAACAAATATCCAAGTTTCTTCTCTCCTTTTAAGCCATTCCACCTAAAAAAAGCATAACATTTAGTAATATGCTTTAAATAGTAAATAAACACAATGAACATGAAAGAAGTTATGTTACCTGGTGTTGAGAACTTAACATTTTATTTTGTAGACCATATGTCTCCTATTCTGTCCCTTAATCTTTCTGTTGGTCAGAGTACTCCTTGGAGATCACTACACCTCAACACCATAATGGAGACACTTCTGAGGGCTTTGTGGAGAAATCTTTAGCAGCCAAAACCATGAAGTGCACCTTTGCAAGAATCAGACTATAGAGATAAAATCTGGAACTGGGAAGTGTGCCGTAAGTCTCACAAACTATTAGCTATTACCATAACAAAAACCACAAACAACATGTATTGTCAACTCTTTCCGAAGAGCAGGAAACAGTGACAGTTGCAACTTTAGAACCAGCCATTGTTTATTTCCTTTTNNNNGAAGCTGCCGGCTGTGACCAGCGCTGCTCCAGGAGGAGAAGCTGCCTGGCAGTCGAGAAGGCTGCACTGAGTGACTGTGCTGTTTTGTAATAACTGCCATAGTCATTGCTGTTTATTGTTTTGTTTTGTTTTATATATATATAAATTAGTAAAGAACTGTTATTCCTATTTCTCATATCCTTGCCTGAAAGCCCCTTAATTTCAAAGTCATAATAATCCGGAGGGAAGGGGGTTACATCTCCCATTTCAAAGGAGGTTTCTGCCTCACTTAAACAGACGCCTGTCTTTCAAACCAAGACACTTTTATATATGTATATTAGATTCATTTGTGTAAACTATATGAATATGCCCCTTTAGGACAAATAAAGAATAAATCGTAGTCTGAATAATAAAATCTAATAGCTGACATATCTGGAAAAATTATATTCAGATCTCCCAATAGACAGCAAATCCAGTGAAACTTGTTTTTAACAGTTTTCAAAGCATAAATTTAAAAGCATTTTCTGTATTTTTTTAAATTATGATGTTCTTCTCACTCTAACAAGATTTAATTTGCAATGTTAGTTTATTGTTTAAAATGACAGTGATGTGGGAATTTTGCATGTATATATGCAATATAGAACTGTTGTCTTCTGAAAAGCAACTTAACAAATGGAAAAACAAAACTCCCTTGGTGAATTATGCAATATATGTAGATATTCATCCATTATTTGGATCATGAAATTTCCAGAACTGCTTTATTAAGACAGAGTTAGGGCCTAGTCTACTTTACCCAGACATCTAACTTTTTTCTGATTTCATGTGCCTAGTGCACTGGTCCCCCTAAATAGATCAAGTTTTACAGTAAGTAGAAAGTGACTTTCAAAGACTGCCAGAAGAAAATTGTTTCCATCTAACATGGGGGCCTTTTCTATCGACTACAAAGTCTTTATCAAATGTCAGGACTTTCTGTGGGGGATGGATCCCGTTGCCGACAGTAGAACGTTTTGCATTTTTCAATCAGTCTGTGCATTAGGACGAAAAACGCATCACTGAAGTTCTATTGTCTGCATTCACAGACAATCCAATAGACATGGTCACTAGAACTGTGATCTTGAGGAGATAAATGGGTGAATGGCCCCTCTGACCCCTGGCCTGGAATTATCATTGTAAATAAATAATAGTAGTTTGACATAGAATGATTCTCCAAATCACATAATCCAGGGTTTTGTGGGGGGCTTTATGGCACAGGATAAAAGCTATGATATCATGTTTTCTGGTGGACTGCTTCCTAAACAAACAAAATAAGAAGAAAAAATACATATTGTTGTTCATCTGCTAAGTGCTGTGCAAACACACCAGGTGTAGGTCTTAAGTATCAAACTCTATCTTAAAGGGAAAAAAGCCTATAACATATCCAAGGCAAGAATGATAGGATTACTGTCCAGCAGTCCATTTCAAATATGGAGCTGTGATACATGTAGAAAAGTTTAAAATAAGTAAGGAAAACAAAGCTCAGAAGAACACATTCTGCTATATGATTTGCTTAACGTTATTATTTTAATTGAAGTTCAAGAATCTTCACTTGTAAATGTGTGATAAATTACAAGTGGCAGATGCTGAAAATTAATCTATTCCCTAATGTCTTTCTGGTATCTCTACAATAAGAGTTATTATCGTGTTGCTATTGTTACTCTAGAAAAGACTGGTAATTTTGGTAACAGTGAGTAGATTATAACAGCCTTTCTGGCTTGGCTGCACAGAAAGGGGTCCAAAAGAAGCTGAAGCCAGCAGTGAGGCTTTATGCTATCCTACCGTACTGAGTCACTAATTTTTCATGTTTTACTTTAGCCATTACCAGTGTCTTTTAAAAAACCTATCATTTATTTGCTTCTTCCTGGAAAATGTTTTAAGAATAATATTCACTATGCATGACTGAGTTATCTGGTTTTACACGGATTTTTAGATAATCACGTCCTTTGGGCCACACAGCATGGAGGGGCTCATGTTCACAGTGCTTAGGAATAAGCTCTCTTGGATCAGACTTTCTGCATCCATGCTGTAAACCATTTGGGCTGCAGCTGCTCTGACTCCATATAGTATCCCTGAATCATCACTATTATTTTGTGTAGGTTTTTTACATTTCAAGGAATGTAACATAATGTGGAGGTTGTATTACAGCTCACTGTTTTATAATGGATGAAACAAGGGTCTGAGATTGGGATATAAGGAGGCTTCTGGAGATGCAGAGATTGCTGGGATAAGGGTTGGTGGAGTTGGAAGAGGGAAAAAAACCCACTGTGGCTTTTATCCCATTGTGAACAGATCAAAAGTGAATCAGCCAATGGCCAGATATTTTCTTGGAGAGCATGCTCTCTCTTAGCCATCCAAATCGGTCATGGAGCAAAGAACAGCTAACTGGTGTGAGGAAAGGATTTCAGGCTTGTGATTGTTCTCTGGCTCTTTTATTTATCACAGTAGTACTTAGACTCCTTCACTATGTTAGCATAATTTACAACCAAAAAAGTTTAAAAAGCAATTCTGTTTTTCAAGAAATCCAGATACTGAAGGTATTCTTTACTTATTTTTACGAATTAATACAATATCACAATTTTCACCACATTTGTATGGAAAAACAAACTAAAGTCTTAGACAAAGTGAAAAATACCAATAAAAGCTCATGGAGTAGTATTCTACATTTATGTTTGTTGATTTTTCAATTTTTTTTTTCTACAGATAGTAAAGTACATTAATTTCCAGTTATAAAAACCATCAATAACTACTATCTTCATGTGATTAATCATCTCTGTTCTTTCTCGCAAATGTCACTATAAACACTAAGTTCAATCATGCTGCCTCTATTCCTAGGAAAGGCACTTCTCAGAAAGTGGTCACATATATTAGTTTCTGAATTACATACAATAGCAAAGTTTCTATGTGTCTGCATTTTATGAAGTGAGTTTCTAACTTTGCTTATGCCTTGAAACGCAGTATTAAATTTTATCGTTTTCTAACTCTGCCTTAAAACCTATGCCCATATATTATGAATTTCACACTGGAAAGTGTTAATCATACCTGAAGCAGTGTATAATGAAATCTTCGTTGTCTATCACTGGTATATCTCTGTTAACCACAGACACAGCTGGAAAGATGGAAGAGAAGCCCATATTTTCGTGTCGGTTGTTTTTCCAATATGGCTTATCAATGATATTGAAGGGATAAGCTACTGAATATTAAACAACAGTAAACACTTCTGATTTTGATGTATCCAGTTTATTTGAAAATATATAAATCTTCTGTGCATTAAGCAATTTAAGGCTGAAATAACACAATAAAATAAAGCTAGATCACAGTTAGAACCTGAAGGATTATTTTTGACTGTCAACATTTATTTTGGGATCGTAGAACAGGCTTGACCCAAATGAGTATGCCATATGCATTGTTTTAGGGACTACTGGAGGCAATCCAAAAAATAAAGATCCTAGTATTTCCTTATTTTAAAAAACAGATTTCCTGAGAAATAGGTAGTGATGATGATATTTCTCAAAGATTCTCAACACTGGAAAAAGCTTACTGCGTCCTTAGGAGAATGGAAATTACATAAATATGATCTTCATATGAGGTGTTGAAAGAGAACATACCCTGTCCTCAGACTTTGGGGTTTTATGGAATAATTGTAAAGGTACAAAGATGTTCATTTATCTGTCATGTTCATTTGGTGCAACGGGATAGACTAGGACTATGAAACAACGACGGTGCGGAGAGTCCTTTCTTTAACAAAACCATAGGCCCTCTGTTTTTTTAAAAATTCTTCTCTTTTTTTTCTTTTTTTTCCTCCCCTGCAGAAGGTGTGTTACTACAGGTGTTCATCAGAATACTTACAGCAAAGATTTTCACTAGCAAACAGAATTTCCCATTCTGTTACTAGTGCCCAGCTGCAGTTCTGCTACAGAATCTGTCAATAGTTGTGCCTCTCTATGCTGAAAGACAGAGAAAAGAGACCGAGAATGAATATATCTTTCCTTTTCATATTGTTGTCCCTTTGGTAATACACATGGAAAAGGGGTTAATGTTTAATCATTATTGCTAGCACGCAGGCACACACATTCTGGTTTTTTGGTGCGCTTAATGACTTTCATCTTGGAATTTGACTTAAAGACTGGCTCCAAAATATGCAAAAGAAGATGCGAGAATCTAGGCTGGTGAACTGAACATAACAAAATGTTTTTAACATTGCAAAATTCAACAAATTGTGTTCAATACATGTTCCTGCAGAACTATTGATCAAAAGTAGTCCATAGTTTGAAGAGTAGCAAAAGAGTACTTTCTGATTAATCCCAGACAGCTATGCCTGTCATGTCACTTTGCTTCATTTTACAGATTATTAATGAACTAGAAGTTAATTTTAATCAGTATAACAGATGCCCCAGGCCATCCACAATGTGAGATGATTTATGATTCTAACGTAATCAATAGGATAAATTGATGTACAGATATTGCTTGTGACTGCACACCAGAATAACTGTATTCCAAATCACATTTAACCTATCTGTTTAGCACAAACAGAAATTCCATGGACTTGTTTTTCTATTTAATTTTCAGTGCCTTCGGGAAAAGTGAAGCGAATGGCAACTTACCGTAGATTTAGTTGGAGGTAATTTATGTGTCCTTTCCCAAAGGCTTTCCATTTATTTACCTATTTTTAAATGAACCTAGCAAATGAATGTTTCCATGTGTTTAAAAATATTGACAACTGTTATCACTGCTAACAGTTGTCCTTGGTTGCAGAGCTAGAGATTTTGGAGCTTAGTGTATACTATCCGATTCTAGGAGATGTTTTTTCCTGCTGGGCCTAGAATAACTTTCTACTTGGCCATTCTTCTTTTCATGACCTGCAAAGCTAGTTTGAGCAAGTCTTCGAAGAAAATTAATTGCATGGATCCCTAAAAAACACTTTAATATCTCTATGTTTGTTACTGGATTGAGTGGGTTCTTGTAGTCTTTATTGCCAGAAGCTGCAAAAGAAAATAGTCTTTCACAGTAAAAAGAAGATTAAAGACAGTTCAGTACTGTAAATTGAAAAAAATGCCAAAGCATTTTAAAGATAGAATATGTATAACAGTTTACAATTAAAATATAGAAAAATCCTAAATATAACTTGAGAAGTAAAAATTTGAATATCCATAGTTCTTGTTCTTAAAAAGATTAAATATTGCTGTGGCAAACCCTAAGGCATTTCTTCCTACATTCTTCCCTACAGCAAGAATATTGCTGCCATGTATATTCCCACTGATGGAATAAATCTCCACATTTGATTCGTATGCACAATGCCTTTTATTGCATATTTCGACTTCTTCAGTACTAACACAGGAGAAAATGCAAGAATTCCATAATAGATGGGTACGTATCCCAATATCCTTCCCCTCTTCATAGGTTCAAATGAAGTTCTTACTAATTAAAATTACAACTGTCCATGAAATGTGATGTCAGGCTTCCCTTTTGGAAACTTTCAATAGTATAAGACTTATATACTTATTGTTCTTACAAAAATTCAGTTGCGTTGGAGTCTACTAAACTACTTGTCTTTAACACCGTGATGTGATAAAATGTTCTATTGATACATTGAGTTACTATCCTTTGACATTCACAGTTCTTTGTTAACTTCTCATTAAACTTTCAAAGTGTTCACAGACAGGAAAATGGGATATATTGGTCCGCCTTCTCTGTAGTATGTTAATATCATGAGCAAATTGTTGGAAAATAATGGCAAGTGCTTCTCACTCTTCTCTGAACACCTAAGCAGGGGTGATAAGTGTTAAATAACCGGTGTTGTGAAAGGAGGCACATCACTGGACTGCATAATCAAATAACTTTACGCCACTCTGAAAAACCATTTACAGTTTTCGTCACTTCTTGGAGCTTTATTGAGAGCACTCCAAAAAATGCCTGCTGTAGGGAACGTGCAAGCAATGAATTGGCACTATCGTTGGATGCTACACTGACATAATTTCCTAATCAAGTAACTCAGGTTTTTAGGTTGATGTGGCTGAATGTAGGTTGCTGTCAGAACTCTGCAAACTGTGGAGCAAAACTGTGGCTGGATTCAGCCCTTTGCACCCAACACTCATGTAATCCTAGCAGAAATCACCATGTGAGGTGGCCTAAAGGAAGCCTGTAAAGGACAGAAACAAAAACATGCACTAATGCCTGTCAAAAGCCATTCAAAATTATGGCTCATTTCAGCAGACCTGGAAAGAGAAAGAATGTTTTATTTCTTTATGACTTTTTAATCAGCAGTGCTTCTGCATGATTTAATGATATTTTCTAAATGCTCCATAAGACAAGTTTTGCTTGTGTCTCTCAGACACAGCTGAAATACATTATCAGAAATATAAATATATTTCTGATTCTAATAATCTCCTAATATTTATAACATGTCTAAAAGCCCACTGCTCTTATACACAGAAAAAGAAAAAAGGGAATTACAATTTTTAATTACTTGTAAGTCCTTTCTAATATATTTTTCTCTATCTCTTCATGCTAAGCATCTTTCTAAATAAAAAAAAAAAATAGTCGGATTTGGGGTTTTTTTTTAGTTTCCCTGTTTTCATTTTTTAATAGATTTATTCCGCTTTAGTTTTAATAAGAATGTATCTGCTTTAGTTTTAATAAGAATGTTAAAAATATGAATGTAGAATATGAATGGACTAAGTCCAACCCTTTGAAGTCCATGAGACAAGTTTTGCTTACAAAGCAGGTTGATGAAGTTTTAATGCACAAAATTCACTCCCACTATCACCTTACTTTTTTCACAATGTTGTGTCTTCTCACTGAAATGCCTGTATCCACCAGCATGCCTGATACCACAATAGCTACAAATACAGTTCTCTCAAATGCTTATCTTGCATAAAATCTCAGACTAACCCAAGTCTATTCTGGATCATGGTCCCTTTGTGCGGTGTGGATAGTCACCTTTCATCCATTTCATTTCCCTCTGAGCTAGTTAAGTGTTTTTCCCTGTCTGCATTTGGAGTTCCTCTTGTCTAATCCTGGAATGCTGCAGGCTGAGCAAACTGATACCGTTTCCATCATATGATCCCAAAGAGCTTGTGTCCAGGGGAGCTGAGAAATGTTGCTCCTACAGGATGTCAGTAATGTGTAATCACCTTCCCAGCAGCACCTTCAAAAAGCTTATTTGAATGAAAGCCAAATGTTTGACTCAGAAAGAACCAATGCACAGAATTCTAGCAAATCACTATAGAGTCTTCCTGTATGATTTTTTAACATTGCATGTTATCTGAATTGGTGTTCTCAGGCAATGGAGACTAATGCATTTTGGTACTTTTTAAGGTGTCCTGATGTTGTGAAATCCAATGTATGACCACATTATAACACTGTTTATATACAAGAATTATTTATGGTGGTTGATCATGGCTGGATGCCAGGTGCCCTCCAAAGCTGCTCTGTCACTCCCCTATTCAGCTAGCTGTGAAGAGAAAATGTAATGAAATGCTCATTGGTTGAGATAAGGACAGGAAGAGACCACTCACCAGTTACCGTCATGAGCAAAACAGATGCAGCACAGGGAAATCAGTTTAATTTATTACCAGTGAAATCAGAGTAGGGAATAAGAAATAAAATCTAAATCTTGAAACACCTTCTCCTGACCCCTCCCTTCTCTACCTCTACCTCAGCAGTGCAAGGTGGTGGGGAGTGGTGGTCAGTTCCTCACATGCTGACTCCGTCACTCCTCCCTCCTCAGGGGTGTGAGAATCCGGGCATTCTTCCTGTGCTCCAGCGTAGGAGACAGTCCTCTGAAAACTTCTCCAACATCCTTCCCATGGGATGCATTTCTTCTCAAACTTTTCCAGTATGGATCCCTTTCACAGGGTGCAATCCTTCAGGAAGTACTGCTCCCGTGTGGGTCTCCTGGAGGGCCACAAGTCCTGCCAGCAAACCTGCTCTAACGTGGGCTTCTCTCGCCACAGTTCCATAGGTCCTGCCAGCAGCCTGATCCAGTGCTGGTTTCCCATGGCTCACAGCTTCCTTTGGGCTCCAGCGTGGGGTCCTCCACGGGCTGCAGGTGGATTCCTGCTGCAGAGGAACAGCCTGACTCATCATAGCCCTCACCACAGGATGCAGGGAAATCTGCTCTGGGACTTAAAGCACCTCCTCCTCCACTGACCTTATTGTGCAGGACTGTTTCATACATCCTGACTTCACTCTCTGGCTGCCGTTGCACAGGTTTTTTACCCCCTTGTTAAATCTGTTGTCTAAAAGGCTTCCACCATCACTGGAGGGCTCAGCCTTGGCCAGCAGAAAGTCTTGGAGCTGGTTAGCATGGGTTCCATCAGACACAGAGGAAGCCTCTAGCAGCTTCTCATGGAAGCCACCCCCATAGCCCCCACTAAAACCTAAGGCTTGCTATGCAAACCCAATACATTGTTTTATATATATGTACATATATACATATATATATATATGTGAAATTTATTATATTGATCATTTAAATTTTGGTATAAAAAATAAGTGACAGAAAAAGGGTGTAGAGTTAAGTGAAAAGCTTACGAAAAAAGAGGAAATAATAAAATTCCAAAATCTAGACATTTACATTTTTAAGTGAAGGAGAAAGAGATGGAGGAAAACTATGAAAACAACAAAAAAATTCAGCTGTTCAAAAACTACTAAAAGGAAAGAATGGGGTTTTTTTGTTTTAGAAAAATATTTCCGATTTCCTACGATTGGACAATACTGATTTTCAGCTAAGAACAGTGGCAAAAAAGTCCCCCAAAGCAGACATTTTTATAGCTTTCTTAGGTTACTTACAGGAATGTCTAGCAATAGTCAAAGATGTTGTCTTAAGCTCTGTGGGAAGGGTCAAAGTATAGTGAGTCTAATTATGTGAGTAACAGAGAAGTTAGCTCTTAGCAAGGTTGGTAACTGCAGCAAATTCAGAGAATCAGACATCATCTTGGGAAAGAAAAAAAAGCTGGGTTTTTTTTCCAAGTTTTTATTGGCTTATATTTTCTTATTGATATAAGTTTTTTCTTTATATATTTATCTTCTTGAAATTAAATGAATGAAAGAATGTTCAGATTGCTAGATTGTAGTGGGAATTTTGCTTTGTTCTCTGGAAAATGTTGCATAAAAGCTCAAAAATGTCAGGGTTTGAGTCAATAGCTGTAGAATATCTTACACAAAACTTCAGTGAACTCAATCATGGTAGTTGATGTACTGACCAGAAAAGACCAAAGTTGTCCTAAGTAGGAACTGTGACTGAAATGCCTTTGGGTCAGTTTAGTGTATAAAGTCCTGGAAGAAAGGTATTTCATTTCTCAGACAAAATTGGGGAGGTAGCCTTGCTCAAGTTGAGGGATATTTGTGTTGTGACACAGGAGTGGTAGGATATATCAGTAATATAGGTTCAGTTAACATGGTGTGTGGACTCTGTTAAATATTTTCATAGAAACATTTAGATTAATTGCTTTTTCTTAGAGTTTTCTGATTTAAATGTTCTACAAGAAGTAAAGTTGAAGCCTAATCTCATCAACCATCATCTCTCTTAAAACTTTCTAGAGCTCATAAGAAAGGGCTAATAACTGGCAGCAGATTTCCTGTGCCCATCTATATGATGTGAGAGAGAGGTTTGCCTTTTAACTGATTCCCTTGTTTCCTTGCACACACTAGGAAGTCTGCAAAGAAAATATATTCAGAAGCTTAGTGTCGAGCTTTTGAGCAGATGTTCTTTCTGCCTATACACCTCTCAGCAGATATGTCTGACTTTTTCTCTCCAGTCATCAGCTAAAAGAAAGATATGCAATATCTATACTCCTTTTCCTGCAAGCTATTAAGTTTAAGTCCCATCCTACTCCTTTTCTCCATGGGGAGATGAGCAAAGACTTAGAAGTGTAGCCAAAGGCTATAAATTCCTGGAAGGGGACTGAAGTGTCGATACCAAAACAGAATGGGAAAAGGGAAAAGAAGAGCCTAAGAATAAATGCATAGAGCAAGAGATAGTGAAGATGGACAGGACTGAAAAGGCAATGGAGAAAGATAATATTTTAAGTGCTGGACAGTAGAAAAGTCAGAGTTTAAATAAAAAAAAAAAACATTTAGAAGCTAGTGAAATAAATACATAGAGCACAATTATGACCTCAAAAGAAACCTGGATTTTGGCCAATTTCATAAAGCTGAAAGTATAGTAGTTGAATGCAATTACATTTAATTGTGGGAAATGTTTGTATGTTTGCAGGAAATGTCATTTCTGATCCTGAATCTTTTCAGCCATAAATTGCAGCTTTGAGAAAAGAATTTTGCTGTCTCAAATACAGCTGTACTACCTAATTGTTAGGGGTCAGTCTCTGGAAGTGAAGTTTACATTGCTGAGACAATTTCTGACTCATTGGAAACGGCAAGAATCAGGCTTCTGACTCCGGAATCAGAGCAGCTGCTACAAAGGGAGACTGAGTGGCAAAAAGTATGTGTGCAGGGGTTGAGTACTCATCTCATGTGAACAGGCATGAATCTCTTTAAAAGTAGGATGCAGAGCTACCTAGATTAATTCCACCCAGAAATATGGTTCACTTAGAGAAAGAGGTGCTGGCAAAGGATGGTTGAAGGAAGGAAGGCTGCCTAGAAAACAGAAGTAAAACTGTATCCTAAATCATCATTTTTCCAAAGTTCTGAGGATCCATTTAGATGCCATTTCAGCTTTTGAGGTGGAGATTTCCTGTAAAGCTAGACATTTATGAGAAACAAAGTAGACTGGGGAGGTGGTGAAAGGGAGTATGTAGGGAGGGATTTAGATGCTGTGAAAAGTGTGCTTCCCAAAAAAGTGGGAGGCCAGTGTTCAGTTTTCTCTTGAGCCTATAGAGATTCAAAACTCACATCTGCAGGAGCTTAAGGTAATTCCTTAATCACTAGGCTGGAGAATAATTAGATGACATGTGCATTTACATTATACAGTGAAAGACTGAGGCAGCTTACCACCATCTAAGTGCTTCGTGCCAAAAAGTAACAAGTTCAGGATTTTTCTTGCTTGTGTTCTCTCTGACCATCTGCTTTGTATAAAGAAAAATAATATCTGATTGCAATGGATTTAAAGTTATCATTCTCTTACTGATCTGTGAGTTACTCAAATGAGTAAAGAAAAGAGTCTTGACACGTTCATGAATTTAATTGAATCCCACTGATGTCAGGGGGATTTATCATGCACTGGACTGAGGTTTAGCAAATAATACTTATCTCTGCAGCTTCCAACCAATGGTAGGGAGACTCCGCCTTCAGTTGCAAATGGATTAAGGCAAAATGCTTTCAGACATTCGATACTGATTCCTTTTGTGGCAAGCTAATGAGCTCAGCCCTCACAAAGTGGTCTCAGGACATTATTTTAAGTTAGCAACTCAGCGGTGTCTGAGCATTATATGAACAGCTGTTGTAAAGGGGTCACAAAGCCCTGTCAAAACAGCAGTCCTCATCTTCTTTTTTGGAAACCATAAATTAAACAGAACTCACTTCCAAAAAATCTGCAGGCAAGTCTTTCACAGACTGTGTCAATTAAAAAACAGTATTCTTGGTGATAGAGTCACGCAACCATTTTCTTGTTTTTCCTCACTGTTTAAAGTGCTCCTGCTGCACTCTATTACTTGCAAAGTGACTTGATTTGTGATGAGCTATACTTCTGTTTATATTCCTTGCCTCCTGACCCCACCCTCTCCTCCAATTATTATTCAAATATCAGGATTTAAGTAGGAAGGCATTGGAATACTTCTACCATCACCAGCTTTGCCTTCCTTGTACAGTGTCAATGTGGTAAACATATCCTGTTAGAGGGCTGACAAAACATGATCTATTTGAGAGGAAATTAAAATGACATAGTTAGCATTTGAAACCATTTACCAATTAAATATGAGAAAGTTTTAGTTAGTCCAAAACATGAACGAAGTAGTACAAAGATTATTTTCAAAAATGTTTAAGGAGATCTAAGGAGATACGACTAAACACTCCTCAGGAAACTGGGATTAATTACCAGAAGACTTTTAAATTTGTTTTAGTCTCTGTGTCCTCTTCTGGTATTCCAAGTTTTTACCTTTAACCTGTTTCTCTCCTGTTGCTTACCACTTAGTCTCATACCAATTTCCCTTCACACACCTCCCTTTTCAATTTTTTTTGGTGTTATCCTTGTTCTCACTTCATTCTGACCATAACCTTACTGTACGTTTTTCTGTTCCTATATAGCCCAAGCAGTCTTTTGCTTTTTGAGAATGTCTACATAGTTCCTCTTTTCTCCTTTCCATAGTTTTTTTTTTTTCTTATTTTGCGTTACTTTTCTATTCCCATTGTTGCCTCACACTTACATTCAATTTTTCATTTCTTCCATTTCTGTCTTTGTTGTTGCCCAAGCTGTAAATTTTCTTAACACCTTGGAGGCTATAACCTCCCTGGAAACCACCTAAAAGAGCACTTAGCTCTATAAATTTATGAACATATGGCTGAAATGCCAGATAATTTGAAACATACTGGCAGCAGACTGATGGTTATGGCATGGCAAGAGAAAAATATATTGAAATTTTATACAAAATGCAGGTCCTCCTGTGAAATTTTTACATGCAGCTTGCACCTTTATGGACAGCAAAATTAACCTCCAGCACATCTTATCTTCCAATGAGAAAACAATATATGAAAGACCTACTAATTTTTACATTAATCTCTCAGAAGTTTCTACTCTTATTTTTTTATTAATTTTTAAATGCACATGGAAAGATTTCTAAGATTAACCATCATATAGTTATACTTTATATCAGGACCCTGAGCTATTGCTCAATAAACTGGCATAACACAGAACTAAGCTGGATACTGGAAAGTAATACAGTGTGTTAGAACAAGCTGTGTTCTTCCTTAAAGCAGCTCACAGACACTGAGGTAATCAAGAATTTTCATTGCCAGCCAGAGGCCACTTCACTGCTTTTGGTGTTGTTAGTGGGGGTCAGGAAACAATTCATCTTTATGAAGTTTAGGTCAGTTAGTAACTTCTCAAAAGATTATTTCCTCACCATCTGCCAAGCTTTATTTGGAATTTTCTTACACCTTTTCACCTGTATAATGTAATAAAAAAATAATTTATTTTCAACAGTGCAGAATTATATTTTAAGAAGAGATAGGTCTAATCCTGACACTGTACAGGGACTCCCCTCGAGCACGCTCAATGTCCAGCTTCTAAGAATCAAGTGTTTTCTGATTGTCTCATATTTGTACCCAAAAATGCTGATAGCTTAAAAAAAACCCAACTGCGTCTTTTAAGACACAAGAAAGCCATGATTATTAATTTTATCTATGCACTTAAACTCAAAATTATCCACAGCTTCAGTTTTAAATATATGCAGGGACACATCACATAAAAGTATTCCAGTGAGCAATCTGAAGTTCAAGATCAAAAAAAAATAAATTAAGTCTCTAGAATAACTGTTTTTTAGTAGCAATATAAATAAATTTAATAAATAAGTAGGCAATAAAATTCTCAGAGACTGCCTGCAATCTGTCAGCTAAGGTGAAAGTCACAAAAATCTTACAATGCCCACTAATAAAATAGAAAAATGCTAGTCTTGGTGTTATAAACCATTTTCCCAGTCATTTAAAGGCTGTAAACAAGACAGGATGCATTCATTAGTGGATTTCAGCATGTATTTTGTCTTGGCAAGTTACAAAATCTATCACAATACTAGAGGTAGGAAGGCACGTAGTTGAAAAAATCCCTTGCTCTGTTACTGCAGGTCAGAAAGAAATCAGTGCTTGCATTTATGAACAAAATTTCTCTAAAGATTATATTTCCATCAAGTGTATTTCAAGACAGCATTGAAATACAATAGAGTCCATTTGTGCCAGAAAACATGATATAGAATCATAGAATCATTGTGGTTAGAAAATAAGCCCAAGATTGTTAAGTCCAATCTCTGACTGAACATCCCATTCAGTCATTTCTTGAACAATTCCAGGGATGGTAACTTTACCACCTCCCAGGGCAGCACGTTCCAACGTCTAACCACCCTTTCCATGAAAAAAATCTTCCTGATGCCCATCCTGAACCACAGCTTGAGGCCATTTCCTCTTGTCCTTTCACTGGTTGCCTGGGAGAGGAGGCTGACCATCACCTGGCTACAGGCTCCTTTCAGGTGGTTGTAGAGAGTGATAAGGTCTCCCCCGAGCCTCCTTTTCTCCAGGTTAAGCAAACCCAGCTCTCCCAGCTGCTCCTCATATGGCTTACAGAGGACATTTCCAAACAAGCAACAGATATAGATCATAGAGTTGCAGATACATAATCTGTTTTCTTCGTTTACACAAAACCCCTCTTCCATTTGTACTATCATTTATAAAGAGCCTCTAAATACTATTTTCCCATTTTTGTTCACTTATGGGGCCTTTTTATGGCAGGAGATGAATGTTTATGTTTTGTGAATCTGTGTCCAAAGTGGTAATCACCTGTAAGATCTGTCATCCTAATTTCCTTGTGAGAAGACACTGCATTTCTGAAGTTGTTAGTATATTTCATTTATTTTTTGGTGAATTCTATGGAAATACTTGAGAATTCACCCAGTCAATGAAGATTTTCATTGTTTTCTGTAAACAAATTTAAAAAAAGTGAAAAAAGTCAGAAAAACAAACAAAAAACATGGAGAGTTGTAGACTGCCTATGGAAGAAGCTTGTTTCTGGACAAAGAAAGTCACTTGTTTTTTCTTGTTTCTGGACAAAGAAAGTCACTTGTTTTTTCAGAAAGAATCTTGAGTCCATTTTAAGAGCCAGAAGAAAGAAGTGAAAAAAGTGCAAAATTGAAACAGCTCTCAGAAAAAGCAGCTGCTATTATCAATGTGAATACTAAAACCATTGGAAGTTGAAAAATGATAGATGAAGTTCTAGGCATTATCTTTATGCAAGGCAGATTTGGCAGACAGTCTATGTTTACTTGAAGAGTGATGTATAATTTCATTGTGACGCTGATTCTTCTAAGAACAAAAATAAAGTACAATCTGAATAATTGCCTGTTAATTGAGCTGTCATATATCCAACGGAAGACATTTGTTTGCTTATTTTTAAGTGCATGCATCTCTGCAAGCACAAATTTGGGTGCTTTCCTGCTGTGGAAACTATGGGAAAATACAAGCATGCTTGCAACTGAAATACAATTCACTTTATATGAGACCTAGTAGTATGAGAAAGGCAGCCATGGAAGCTGAACCAGCTATCAACCTGGCAAAAATAATAATGAAGACAATAAAGTTTCAGAGTGAGGAAATACAGACAAAACATGAATAAAACACAGGCAAAAATATGAAAAAAAAATTAAAATAGGACCTGAAAGAGAAGTCCAAATAGAAAGTGGCATACAGTGATACAAAAGAAAGAGGATATATTTAATTCTATTCATAAAAGCATGGAGAGTACAGAAAAATATGAACAGCTTGATAAGGGTGGAAGCCAAAGGAAAAATGATTAAAACAATAGCTAAAAATAATAGAAAAAAAAAATGCTTGTCTGCCAAAACATATTTTATACAGAGATACTTAAATCTTAAAATCATAGGGTATGCTGAGTTGGAAGAGACCCACAAGGATCATTGAGTCCAGCTCCTGGCCCTGCACAGGACCATCCCCAAGAGTCACACCCTGTGCCTGAGAGTGTTGTCCAAACATTTCTTGAACTCTGCCAGGCTGGTGCTGTGACCACTTCCCTGGGAAGCTGTTCCAGTGCTCAACCCCTCCCTGGGTAAAGAACCTTTTCCTGACATCCAGTCTAAACTTCCCCTGACTCAGCTTCATGCTGTGGCCACAGATGGTTCAGCTGAATGGCAACTTGATGTTACAATCCGCAGACAAATTTTCTTTCAGCTTAAAGAGCACCTTGCTTTCACCCTTCTTGAAACACACACTGAATCGGTACAAGGTGTTATGTTTTCTGGTGCATTGGTACATGGAAGTCTGTGTTTTCTTCTGTTTTCTGATTACACATGTACATATATATATATATCCATGGATTTTTATTGTGACCTGCATTACTGATTCAAAAATTTAATCTGTTACAAAAGTTTCTTAATACTCCAAGATGCAGCAAAGAGTTTGAACAAATATTTCCTCAAGATTTCTTTTCATTATACCGTTCTGCTAAAGTGCACATCACTTGGCAAGTTTTCATTATAGCTCCAGATCGTGCTCCTAACCTGACTTTCTGTAAAAGATGGAGTAAGCCTTGTCTTAATATGCATGATCAGCTTTGCATATTCTTCCACACGAGCCATTATTAATACATAACAGCAGCATTATTTTCCTGTTGAATTGAAAACGCATGAAAAAAAAACCCTAATTTTGCTTTCTGTAGGTACATTCTATCACAGCCTAATATCATTAAATTCATTAATGTCTTTATTTTCCTCAAGGAAAGTTCCAGTTGATGTATCCTGGTTTTGGCTGGGATAGAGTTAATTTTCTTCTTAGGAGCTGGTACAGTGTTATGTTTTGGATTTATTATGAGAATAATGTTGAAAACACAAGGATGTTGCTCAGCAGTGCTTATCTTCGGTCAAGGACTGTTCAGTTTCCCATGCTCAGACAGTGAACAGGTGCACAAAAAGCCAGGAAGGGACAAATATAGGACAGCTGACCTGAACTGGCCAAAGGGATATTCTATATTTAATATCATACCCAGTATATAAACTTTGAGGGGCTGATTGTTGCTCAGGGATGGGCTGGAAAGTCTTGCGGGTTTTAATGGAAGTTTAATTTCCTTGGCATTTCTTCCAATTTTAGCATATTCTTCTGATATTTTTATATAAAAAGGTTTCCCATTCTCAACTTAGAAGAAAATATTATGTGTCCCCTCCCTTCCGGTATGCAAGCAGCTTTCTCTTAGGTTCATTCACTAGCTTCTCCCTATGTCCATCTATTACCCATCTGAAAACCTGACTATTGATCTGTCAGATTGCATAATTTGTTTTGTGAGGCATTATATCTTCCTAGAGCAGGTCACCAAAAAAGCAATTTTCTGTTTCTGATCATATATCCCCCACCTGGGAGAAGTTTTTTTTAAGAGGAAGAGGAGATAGGAACAACTTATTACAGTTAGTTTCAAAACAAAAGAAAACAAAACAAAACAAACCCCTTTACTGTTATCTTTAGGATACTAATTCTGAGGGGAATCAAATGTTCAGCATATCCTGGTGTAAGTGTTTGGATACAAATGTGACTACAACAACGCTTGTGAAATGAAAACTTGGAGTAGTGTTGACACCAACTGAAATACAGAGGAAGTGTCAAAAAAAACTTTTGTCTCCCTTAGGTCATGAAATTTTTGTTTCCAAGATCATGAATTTAGAGCAAGCATGTGTATGAATACAAATGCACGAAATTGTTGAGCAAATAATCAGAATTTCTGAGGTTTGCTTTTTTTAGACGCTTTCTCACTAGACAAACTATGAATAAGTATATATAAATACAAGGACTATTCAAGAAGGAAAAGAAAGTGGTTCAGCACAAGTAGTAATCAAGGCTAGTTATATCTTTTATTTGAATGAAATTTGCAGATTTTAAAATGTATTTCCATTAGCACAGGTTTGCACCTTTGGATGGGTTGCATTTGTAGCTGTTCTTACTCCCTTTAACGGAAATGTGATAAAGACATGAAATGAAAATCATGAATATTCACAGAAAAAATATCTCAAGCATTTTTTTGGAAAATATCTTTGAAATCTAGTCCTTCCAAAACTACTCTGATAAAGTAGAAGTCTGTTATAGACAGTATAGCTGTGGTAGATGGAATGGAGCAGAACTTTTACTGAATATGTGGTCCTTAGGATTTTCAGCCTGGAAGCCAAACTGTAGTGTAAAGTACAGAGGAGTTAAATACATATATGTTAAGTAAATACATGGAATTTCAGATGCTTTTGTGAATGTTAAATGACTGTTTTATCGTTGAAGTATCTGTATGTCTGGCATCAAACATGCCTTTTTAAGTTTGTTGTTGACCTGTTCACTCACCATTGTAAGTACATGCCATCCTCACACCAGGGGTATTATTGAAGGCAAGGAATATTCCTTAATTATAAGATATTTTTATATTTTTTAATTGTTCAACAGTTGTTACTGCAGGTTATATTTTTCTGCTTTTAATTTATCTTCTGGGTTACCAGCATGGATGTCGTCATGAATAAGACCAAACAATGTGTGGTTTATGTGGAAAGCCATGTTGTTCCATGAGGAAAAGTAGTTTGTAGTGAAATTCCATATCATAGTGTATCTGTCAGAAATCTTTTAAGCTGTATTCATGAAGATGTCCATAGTGCCATCTTTTGCTGCATTCAAATGTACTGTTTTAGGCATTAACTCACTGCTAAGCTATAGAAAATTGAAGGAATTTGTTCAAATGGAATTTTTAATGTGAACACAAACTATCAGCTAAAATAGAAATTAGCATTGCTTAGTTCTATGCTTGTCTGATGTTATATTTATTTGAGGAAAGTGAATACACCTTTATGTATAAATGTATAGTAAATAATATAGGCATACACATCTATTTGATTTTACAATAGGATACTCAGAACTTGTTTAGTTAACTTCAATTCTAAGTAAATCAAATCAGCAATCAGTCCATGAGTTTTAACAGAGGGTGATAGGGAAAAATAAACTCCAAGCAGTTTGATGTTACAAATTGCAAAGCACAAAGTAGCCAGCTCTGTCTGTCGTATTGCTTTGGTTTACTTTTTAACTTGCTTACCTCCTCATTTTCTTCACATGGTAAGCCTTTATGACTTAGCCTTTGCTGATTTTCGACAGAAAACAAAGAGGAAAGAAGAAAAAAAAATATTTTTTAAGGGATTTACTTGCACTCCTCTCCAGGAGGCAACACTCCTAGGTTGAGAAATACTTCTGTAAAGAGCTGGGAATTGAGTATTCTTAATCCACTAGATCTTACAATGACCTACTCTCCAAGGAGCTGCCTTGTTTCCATTATAACTTTTCCTTTATAGTGTGAAATATTTGAGAGTGTATGTATGTCTGTGTATGGGCTTGTGTTCCTAAAGAACAAAGCAAAGACAATGTAAGTTCAAAGTCTGTCACAGGAGGAGTTTTAGCTATGTGTGTGGCTCATGTTGATAAATCATCCCCTTTCAGAATATTCATTAAAATAAGTAGAATTATTCTCTTTGGACTCACGTATTAAAACGAGGTGAAGAATATGGAAAAAAAGAAAAAGTGGACATTTTTCTTTTTTTTTTTAATTACAATGATTCACTAATATAAAATTAATTTAAAGAGAAAATTAAAAATACAAAATTAAAGCTGCAAAGAACTGGTTGAATTTAGCACCCTCTTACAATTCTACAAGTGTATTGTTGTTGGTAAAGATCTGCCATTCAAAACCTGTGGATCGAACAATTTTTCAAAATTTGCTTTAAGTCCGTGAAGGCAGATGACAAATTTAATTATGCCTAAGGCAGGGCACAAACAAGATGTTCAACTAAATTTCTTAGTACAGTGTCTTTGCAAAATAGCAGGTAGGATCCTTCTTTTTTACAATCTAATAATTTAGTTCCCCAAATGTTATGGTACCAGAGCATTCTCACCTCCCACTGACATCAATGGACATTGGAGGTGGAGATCATAATTCACCACTACCCCCATCATTCACCACCACCCCCATCATTCAGCATCTGTTATCCCATCTTTGGGATATGTGCCACATAATACTAGAGGGAACCCAGGATTTATGTGGGTTACTAAAAGTAGTGAGCATGAAGGAGCCTGACTTCATATCATCGTGATGGAAGCTCTGCTTTCCAGTTCTTGTCCATGAAAAGAAGTCTCTGTGTTTTACACCATTGTCGTTTCACACAGGGTTTAGGACTCTGAGAATCCATGACACTCACTTGTGGAAACATGCACCTGACTCCTTTACTCATGAATCTCACTTATTTTTTTCGTATTGGTAGAACTGGTTCTTCTCCTAGGACACTGCAACTTTGCCTAATTTATTCCCCTCTGATATCCATGTGACATCAGCTTGATCCCACTCAGCCTAAAGTGGTGTTTTGTTAAATATAGATGGAACCATTCACTTTAAAAAGAATTAATAAGTCTACACCCAAAGTAATCGCTTGGCTTAGAGCTGTGATCCTAGCCAGATAGGTAGCCTCACAGAATCATTTCACACAAAATTGCAATCTGCAGCTAATCACAGGAAAATAAGCAGGATTTTAAACATGCCATTTTATTTTTTCCTTTCACTAAGTTAATTTATCTCCCCCACATATTGCTATCACTCTTCTGACCAATATTTGCATGTGTCAGAACCTGAAATATGAATTCCAAGTTAAGCACAAACATGTCTTTGTTTCCTTGTCTTAAGTGAATTAGCCAAGTTGTCAAAATTTGGAAGAGCTGAAATAACACAGATTAAGGCCTGAACTTTTGGATTGTTCCTCTACTAGCTGTTTGCAGCACAGAATAAGTGTACATACTATAAATATTAAAGTACCCATAACTTGTGTTACACAGAAAAAAAAAAAATCCTCTTTGGAGCATTAGGTGTCAAAAACTCACCCGTATTATTTTGACTTCATTATATACATATCATTCTTCCCCAAGAAAAATAATATAACCTTATTATGAACAAGCAGCAAAACCTAAGGAAACTCAAACAGCTTAATTCTGAATCTGAACATGAAATTCAGTTTATTATAAGGACCTAAGATCCACAAGTACGGTATGCACAAAAATAGGATTTCATTCCTTCCTTTTTCTTACAAGATTGTTGCAAAATGTTAAAATTACAACACTAATCATTTTTTATTGTCAAGAATTTCATGGCACTTTACTGACAAGACCATGCAGCCAGAGTCATGGTCACAGTACTGTATTTTAACAACTACGTATCACCTGAGTCTCAGTGATCTCCTGTGTGCTTGCATCGTTATTTTAATTTTGATTAATTCACCTTCACTGTGGTCTGGGTCATGCTGAATCCTTTCAAAATTGCTGCACATTTGTGATTCCCCAACCACAGATCAGAGTTTAAATAACTGCTGTCTGTATTCTAGCCCTTCAGCTTCGTTGTGACTCTTTCCACCTCACCTTACCTTGCTGATAAATTTGTCTGCACGAAAGGGAGAACAGGCTAATGTGAAAGCATGTAGCATAGCAGCAGAAGTAGGAACTTTTATAACTCTTTATATAATATTCTTTACTCTGCTGAACAACTTTATGTCCTTGACTGTTTCAAAGGAAGCAGCCACTGTAATTTGAATCACACCGGTAAAACTGAGCATGACTTTTCAAGACACATGAGAGAGGACTTCTGGTAGAGAACAAATCAGGGCTTGTCCAAGACATGCTTTGGTTTGTCTTACAGATATGAAGCGTACAGAAAGTTTTTTGTACGCTTTCATCTAATTTTTGACGTCAGTTAGTGGTAAGTTCAATTTGTCTCTTAAGACACTCATCCCTTTGAGGAAAGGTGTTCTGGATTTGCAGTCAGGACAAATGTGAACCAGGGAAAAGGAAAATGTGGCATTAACAGAAACTAGCTTATATTGGGACTCAGCTGAGAGGAAAAAAAGCATTACTCCTGAGCAACTTATTTATTCAGTGAGAAGCAAAATGTATAAAAAAACCTAGCAGACTCAAATTTCTCCCAAAAATCCCTACTTAATATCTTGTTAAAGATCATTGTCTTCATCACATGAAAGCCATTCCATGTCCAACCACATGAAAATGGCTGACATTTTAAATGAGTAGTCTCTAATTGTGTAATTATTGGCATCATTATACAAGGCAGTGGATTATTAAAGCACTAGTGGACATTTGTGTTGGTGAGTGGGAGAAACCAGGCAGAAGGGTCTGTACCATGGGGAAATGCAAACACGAAAGATGACAAATCTGAGGAACAAAGTGAAGGCACTACTACAACACTGCTTTCTTGCTGTAACTTTCTGGTTTAGCACCTTTACTGTGAGTAAGTTAGTAAATAGTTTATTAGCAATTAGCAGAAATTAAATGTTTAGTATAAAGAAATCTACAGCCACATCAAAAGTGTTAAAAGTATCTGCAAATTAGAATGGTACAAATAATATATATATATATATCTTCCTTCCCAATGTATACATCTTGAGTAATTTTAACAAATTATTTTCGATTATGTCTATTCCCATTCCCCTTTCGAAAATGTATTGTTTCAAAGCCATGAAGGTAAAAATAGATTAAAATACTAAAAATATATTCTCTTAGACAAAGCAAGAAAAAATCCAAACTGTAGATATCTCAGAACTGCAGCTAATGTCTTATTAAGAGCCCTTTGTAATTAAGACATGGGTTGAAGAAGCTAACAGAGTATCACCAGGGCATGTTTAATTTTCTTAAAGAATGTGATAGAAAGATACTGAGACACTGTCTTATAAGTAAATGAATGGGTGGCACACCATAGCTTTTGCTTATTATTTTAAGAAGCAGTGTACAGCCTTCAATACACTCTACCAAGAGTGGTAACAGTTCATATTAATGTCAGCTAAGATGAATCCTTGAAGCTTGCAAAACTTCTAACTCTGAATTTCAGAAATAAGTCTGTAAGATGCCTCATGCATAAAATGTCACCTTTAAAATATCACATTGAAATAAAATATTTGCTCACAAAATAAACTCCACAGTGAAAAACAGGAACTTACTTTCCTTAAACACATTAGCTAAAGATTTTCTAATATTTATCTTTAGTAACTTTTTGATCAAGTCAAGCATGTAACAGACTCTAGCAACTGATATTTCAAAATGTGGAAAAATATTTCAAATATTAATAAAATACAGATATAGTAAAAGTTTTCACATTAATACTAATATTCCTGATTATGATAGAAAATGGAAAGAGGTATTGGAGGTCACAGCATAAAATTATGTACTTTTGGTAATTTTTCCTTGATTGTTCATCCTTGTTTACATGCCTTATCAACATTTTAATGGATAGTAGCTTGCTTCAGCAAGAATTTAAATACTTGTCAGATCAAATGAAAACAGAAGTAGTGTTATCCAAAGAAGGTGTCGCCAGGCTTCCCATCCTTTGATCTTTGTTTCTTGGCTTAAAGCTGTTGGAATTCCTGCAGCGGTTGCAAACTTTGAGTCCAAGAAGCATCAGTAAAACAGATTTTTTAATTGTAACATTTCAGTTACTTACTTACTAAACATCATCAAAAATAAAAAGAGTTCCTTTTTTATTGCTTTTTTTGCATTGATCTAGCTGCTGCAAAAGAGAAAGTTCATTCAGCAAAATGCAGATCTCTCTAGAGAAGCCAAATTTTTTTTTGCAGCGTATAAAAGAAATAGGCATTTTTAAGTAGCAGTTCATTTCAGGTTTTGGACTTCTGCTCCAACAGCAGGTCTACTGTGCCTTGAAAATGTATACTTCTTTCAGCTATCTGAAAAAGAAGCCTAACTTAGCCAGATATTTATAATGAGGTAAAATGAATCTTACCCAGACTTCTTTTGCTTGAAATTGATCTATCAGATCATGAAAAATATCAGTTTTGTTTTGGTTTTTTTCTTCCAGCTCTTTGGAAAGAATGGTATAATTTTACTGGTCAATTCAGTTCTGGCTTATTTGCTTCTACTCTCACGAGTTCACTGTGTGTTACTTCATTTTCACATCTCCTCAATATTTCACTTTATTTTATCGCTCTTGTTACTGATATTTGCTAAGTGACTTCCAGTCAGCTCCAGGGAAGAAGTGGAAGAATTAAGAAGAAAATGGTTTATACTGACAAAGACTCAAAATGCTTGTATTGATTTGCTATATTTGATGTTCTATTATCTTGTATTGGAACCTACAGTATATATTTATAGATGTGTTCCATAAAACTTCTGTCTGATCCTACAAAAAATATTTTAGTAGATATGAAGTGTAGTCCATATCCAGGTATTTATTGAGCTTAAGTAATAGTTGAGCAGCAGGAAAACCACTGAAGTAAAAAATGACTTTAAATGTGTTTAGTTTTTCCTAAGTTTAAGCACTGAAATGCTTTATCGCATATTGTCCAAACAAAATGAACCACTTTACTGGCTTTGGCTGGGATAGAGTTCGTTTTCTTCATAGTACCTCTTCTAGGGCTGTGTTTTGGATTTCTGCTGGAAATAGGGTCGATAATATAGAGGGTTTTTATTCCTGAGCAGGACTTACATAGAAGCAAGGACTTTTCTGCTTGTTGTACTGACGCCCTGAAAAAGAGACTGAAGGGACGTGGGAGGCTGGGGGGAGACACAGTCAGGACAGGTGACCCCAAGTGACCAAAGGGATTTTCCAGTCCATATGACAACATGCTCAGTATATAAAGCGTGGGGAAGAAGGAGAAAGGGGGAGCTATCTGGAGTGATGCCATTTGTCTTCCAAAATAATCGTTACCTCTCATGGGGCCCTGCTCTCCTGGAGATGGCTGAACACCTGCCTGCCCATGGGAAGCAGTGTTTTAATTCCTTGTTTTGATTTGCTTGTGTGTGCAGCTTTTGCTTTCCTTATTAAACTGTTTTTATCTCAACCCACAATTTCTGTTGCTTTTACCTTTCCAATTCTCTCCCTGATCCTGCTGGTGAGGGAGTGGGTGGGTGGCTGTGTGGTGCTTGGTTGCTGGCTTACACTGCTGCATTACAGCTTCTATCACCCCCTGGTGAAATAGATTAATATTTAATTATGAACATATGTACTCAAGAAAATCACAGATAGGGAAAGAACTCTTCCAACTAGTAATTCACTCTGTTTCCATGACATTGAAATATTGCTTCCTACAATGTCTCTTGTCCAGATGAGCTTTAAGTGCCTTACATGATTTGGCTGCCACAGTTTCCTTAGCCGTCATTTTGACAAAGTAATCACACTTCATTGCCAGAAAGTTTATACAGACGTTCAAACAAAACATCCCTCCTGAACTTTCATTCTTATGATCTTATATCACTGATAACACTTGAAATAATACTTACTCTATTGTTGGTGTGTGCAGCTGCGCATGGCAACATCCCCTACTTGACAAGCTGAAAAGCTGATTATGTGTATAGTACTCAAGTGAATGAATCACTGCTTAATCACTAAACTTAATTTTTCTTGGAACTGTGGCCCAGAGTCAATATTTCTGCGAGAATGTCTGCATTATCTGGTGGAGTGAAACAAGAGGCATTAACACATACAGCAAAGCCATTGATGTTGAGGACCTGATGCTCACACTGGATTTGTTCTAAAGCATAACTCCAGAATCACTGTTATGCAGACTCAAACCCCTTGAGACTGCATCTATCTTCCTGTCCAAAGTTATGTGAAAGGAACCCCTTTTTGTGTTCTGATATTGCTCCGCTATGCAAATCAGAGAGCGGGGAGGAGGGAGTACACTCCTGTCTAATCTGAAACCACCACCCAGATGCAGCTGGTTCCAAAGTACCTACATCTGCATTCAGTGACTGCCTCAAAACTATACATCACAAATGAGATCATGCATTTGGTCTATGACTCATCTCTGCAGCTCAGAATGCTTGTCATGATGCACTTGTGGCCAGTGGGAAGGCCAAATTCCAACTGAAGTTACAACTCAGTATCCCAAAGGCTTTTTCATATTGTGTTTTGCAAGGCTTCTTTTCTATTTGATATCCTTGCTATGGGTTATATATTCTTAACTGTATCCAGTTGCAACATCTCTGTTCTGAACCTCACATAAGGTGCAATTACTTTTAGTACTGCTACAGATAATTAGCCATCGAAACAATGTACCTAGGGTCATGATAAATTCTCTAAAATGTAAAGTTTTAAAATTGAGAATAGATTTATTTCTCAAATACAGAGCCTTACTCATACTAAAGTTATATAGAAATCACTTGTTAAAATTCTGTGGTCTCTGTTATGCAGGAGGTCAGACTAGATGATCATTATAGTTCCTGCTGATCTTAAAATTTCTGGAACTGTGAAACATTTTGATATTTTATGTGCATATTACTAATCTCTTTCCTTGGAGGTTTTCATAACACCTCCCAAATGAATTTAGTATTATCTCTGAATTTCATTTACATGCTGTAAATTCAGCTGAATATATTGCCGTTTATCAGTGCACTGTTTTCAGTCCTTCAGCAAGTTTTCATTCTGTGTGACAGTGTTCATATCCATGCCAATTTGAATTAATTTTGTGAGCAGGATTTCGTTTGACACTATATCAAATGCTTTAATAAAAGCTAGATATATCACATCTACTTCATTCCCCTCATCACCTGGTTTCATTGCTTTATCAAAACAAAGTATTCGTGTTTGTTTGGAATGATTTGCACCTTGCTAATCTATTTCTAATTTTGATCATGAATCACCAAGCGAGAGGTGCTAAAGGGTGTTATAGATGCTTTCTTTACAAACTAAAGCCTTTACAATTGTAAGAGGAGCTGAACCTTGCATGAATTTGTGAATTTGGAATACATTCATATTTTCTGTCTACTCTCCTCCCACAGCTGAAAAACATGCATATTTCTCTGGGTTCTGCAGAGAGTCAGAAATGGTCATTGTCAATAAAAGTGGTCAGAGATCTATCTTGATTTAGTTTATCTGACAAGGTATGAGTATATATGAGTAATATATGCTTTTTTCCTTTTTTTTT